>CANYBF010435273.1:0-13480 GCA_948192965.1 Dalechampia spathulata
GATTTTTGCAGAGTTTCAGCTGCTCTCAGAGCAAATTCGGGGTCCAAAAAATGTTGCCCGAGCTCTATATTTATAGAGCAAATTTTTGGGTGGCAATTTTATAATTTTTGGCATGTATTTGCATACATGTGTGCCACATATAGAGCTATGTGCGCCACAAATGTACTACATGTGGCGCACATAGGGCTATATGTGCGCGCATATAGCCTAGAAACCCTCGCGTAGGGCCCACTGTGGTCACTTCCGGGATGCACCGTGAAGCGTATAAGCGTTATTCGACGTGAGGAACAACTTTACAGAAGAAAGTTTTTCCAAATTCGGTCCCGAAATGGCTCCCGACCAAACGTCTTTACTATGCAACATGCGTAGCCTATAGGGCTATGCGCGACGCACATTGCGTTTTCTACCTATGTGCTCCGCCTCGTACGGGCGGAACGGGATGCGTGCCATATTTCCAAGAAAGTGCAAACGACATTTCAAGAAACTTTGCAGTTATAAGTTTTCTCAAATTCAGCCCCGAACATCGAGTTTTGGCTAATGGGCCCATTAAGGCTAAAATGTGGCAAACGGGGTGCCGTGAGTCGTGCCTCACGTAGGCACTAGTGGAAATGTGTTCTACGCGTCAAGAACACTCAGATTGGTGAATTCGGGTGATGGGCCCACCTGGGTACTATTCATCATGAATAGTACCCTCATGGGCCCCACAGCATAAAAAGGCCTAGAAAGTGGCAAATAGCGTGCCAAGCGTTCTACCTCAAGTGAGGCAGCAGATAGGGTGTGTTCTGTGCATACAGAACGCATTAAAGCGATTGATATTGGGAAGCGGACCCCACTAGTGTTTAGCGGGCCCCACAGTGAGGTGAGCCTATAAACGTGGCATTTAGGATGCCACGAGATGTACCTTGCGTAAGGCAATAGCGGAATGTATTCTGTAAGTACAGAATACACAGAATTGGCTAATTGGGGAAGCGGGCCCCGCTTGTATACTATTCACATTGAATAGTAACCTAGGTTTAAAATGCAATACTTTGCATTCTGCGTATCCCACCACGCGTAGGCAGGTGTGAAATGTATTCTGTAAGTACAGAACACACAGAATAGGTTATTGGGGACTGCGGGCCCCGCTAATGGGTCCCACCTATGTACTATTCATGATGAATAGTACCTGGGGCCAAAAATGCAATACTTCGCATTTCAAGTGTTTTGCCCTTGTATATAGCAGAGGATGGTGTTCTGTATGCACATAATACTCAGAATAGATGGTGGGTCTCGCCAGGCGCCATGGTGGGCCCCACTAGTTCTGAAATGTTCTGCGCACCAGAACACACAGAGGAAGACACAAAGGCCTATACGCATAATAGGGATCGATACCGGGGACTAAATCCTAACCGAATCAATAAAGATCCAAAATTATACGAGGGTGAAAAGTCAGGGTCAACATTGATATTACTCTTTTATTAAAAATTACAAACATGATATCCTCCTTGTGCAAATTTATGTAGATTACATTATATTTGGTGCTATTAATGAAGATTTATGCAAGGAATTTTCTAAGTGTATGCAGGGGGAGTTTAAGATGAGCATGATAGGAGAATTGAAGTCAAGCAATGCCAAGATGGTATTTTTATCAACCAACATAAGTATACTCAATAGATGCTTAAGTTTGGAATAAGTGAAGCTGAAGCAAGCAAAACTCCAATGAGCATAACTACAAAGCTATCTTTGGATGAAAGTGGCAAACTTGTTGATCAAAAGAAATATAAAGGTATGATAGATAATCTTCTCTATCTAACTACTTCTAAACCCAATATCATGTTTGTCATGTGTATGTGTGCTCATTTTCAAGCTTCACCTAGGGATTCTCATTTGTCTACTGTTAAATGCATTTTCAAATACTTGATTAGTACTTTTGCTTATGGCTTGTGGTATCTAAGTACTTCATTTGACTTGATTACCTTTCTTGATCCTGACTTTGCTGGAAATGTGTTAGATAGAAAAAAGCACCTCTAGAACATGTCATTTTCTAGGAAATTACTTGGTTTCTTGGTTTAGCAAGAAATAAAATTGTATTATTTTATCTACAGCTAAAGCTGAATATGTATCTGCTGGTTGTTATTATGTTCAAGTGTTATGGATTCAATAATAGTTGAGAGACTGTAATTTATGTGGTTCTTGTATGTCTATAAAATGTGATAACACTAGTGCTATAAATTTATCTAAGAATCCCATTCAACATTCTATGAGTAAGCATATTGACATTAGGTATCATTTTCTTCATGATAATATGTAAAAAGGGAAGGTTGTTAGAATTTATTAACATAACTCACCAACGTACTGATATATTTATTAAACCTTTTTGTGAGGAAAGGCTAAATTTCATTAAGCATGAGTTAGGAATGATAGATGGATCATTCTTGAAGTGATTTTGTAATTTAGATCTTGTTTTTATGTTTTGAGAATGATTCATGTCTTCAAAATCTCTTTTTAAATATGTTTTTATGTCTTTGTACGAGCGTACAAGTGGAGGTCTGACCATACAGGCCATTCATTTTTAATATTTCATCTTTTGGTTTTCATAAAATTTCTAACAAAGGCTTTTGTACTGTCATACATATTTACTGGTACACTCGTACACTCTCCTTTCATTTTAAGCAAAATTTGGTAGTAATTGATGTACAATCGTATAACATATTTGGTACACCTATACGTCAATTCTTTTATTTTTCAAAAAAAGTTATAATAGCTTGTATACAACCATATGCTTCTTTAGGTACACCCATACGCCTACTTTTTTGAAAACTCAACTTTTTCCAGTAGCTCGTGTATGACCATACACATATTTAGTACGCCTATATGTGTCTATTCTTTCAAATATCTTATTTTTTAGTGGGTGTTGTACGACCGTACATGATAGATAGTATGCCCATTTATGACCCAACAACCCTAATTTCTTAACCCTAAAATTAGATTTTCTCACCATTATTTTTCCCTACTTTTCACAATCTAACCTATTTTTTCCCATTTTTGACCCAAAATCCCACCAAAATCACTCTTTTTTTATACAAAATCTTCTATTATTTTCATTTTTCTCCATCATTTTCCCTTTTCTGGTATGTTTTCTCTCTAGTTCATCGATTTCTCACCGATTTTCATGTAAATCTTTTGTTTTCTCCATTTCACCTAAATCACCTAGGTTTCTCCAATTTCTTCTTCATTTCTCCATGGTTTCTCATAATGGTCCTTCTTCTCAACCTCATGATAAAGGGAAGAGCATTCAAATGGAGGACCATGAGGAAACGCCTCCTCCTTTCTGCGGTCCTCAGTTCATAAAGCATCAAGCTATTCTATCTCATAAATGTTTTTCTCCCTATTGTTTTGCTTGTGCTACCACTATTTATATTGTTGGTATTAAGGTAAATGTTAAGCATTTTCTTGCTAATGCTAGTTGGTCTACTATTGCTTTTCTTAACAATTAACGCATTGATGCTTTGACTCTTAAGTTTTCATATACTTTTAAGCTAAAAACACATTAATTTTAATATTCCTGTACTTTTAAGATTTTTTGTAGTTCTTATGAGCTTTCCAAAGCTTAATTTGATAGGATTTTTCACTTTAATGAGGATATATTCAGAGTGCCAATTTTTCTAGTTTTGATAAACATGCTTTCTAAAAGGACATTACTCTAAATATTCCTTTCTATGCTCCTAGGCTTAAGGCCTCATGTTTTAAATCTCTTACTTTATTCTACTATCACTGCCTCATTTCCTATATTTTGTTTGGTCATTCTAATTGCAATGATATAGTGATTAGTCTTGATTTGTTATTTTTACACTCTATGGTCATTGGATCACGTATCTAGACTGATCATGGCCTCAGGAGCAATTTATTGAAGTTGGTGATCATAATCAGCCTGGTAGAGTTATTCTGTATGGTCCTCATATTCTTCATATATGTCATACTCTAAAGGGTCTCCCTTCTAATGTCCCTTCTCTAAGACCTCCTAGTCTTAATATTAATATGTCTTTTATCGAGCATGTCTTGTAACATCCTCATTTTTACTACCATAATAAATTGGTGTATATTTTATGATACTTGAACATATTCACCTAAAAAGTACATTAAATGCATGAGTGATATGATATTAGTAATTATGATGGAAGAACGTTTTTATGTAAATTGAACCAGAGAATATTAATTTCATGAATTGCTATAATAGTGTCGCTTATGCCTTCACAATTGAAGCTAGCAATTGGAATGTATTATGGATTGTGTGCGTGTTGCTTAATTTTGTTATTGTGGAAAGATCAATTAAATGAATGTAAATTGAAAAGAAAATATTTTTGAGATGAGTATTCACATGGTTTAAAGAAATTTTAGAATGGTATCTTTTATGTAAAATGCTTAGTATATAAATAGTATAAAAGCTTTTATATATGTATTATTTAAAGATGCATATAAATATATATTATACGTGTATTCGTTTAATCCTTTTTCATTTTACAATCAAAACTGAGTTAATTATTATTATTGGTATATATATAAATATACATATTTACTATACAATACTATATTACATACACAGATATGGACTATGTATTGATGTATTTTATATTTATTAAGGGAGTATTATTATAGTAAGTATATTGGCTTTAGTATTATTTAAAGATTTAGGATAAGGATAGTGGAGTAGGTGGTAAGCTAGTGGATTACAATTAATCCTAGAGGTTGACCAATTTCTTTTCCTTAAGGGAGTGTCCTTCTCTTACGGGATATTTCATCTCCCATGCTCTCACCATTTCTTTCCTCTGTTCTTTAAAACAAATCTCCTCCATTTAAGATCATGCTAGTGATGTTGTACAAATTAAACTCCTCAAGAGTTTATAAAGAAGATGTTAGAAAGTTAATGGCTTCTTATTGCATCATTCTTTTCTGTTACTTTCTTGTTCTCTTCTTAAAATCAATTTATTCTTCTCTTAGGTTAGCGTGAAGTTTGAGTATAGTTATTAAAGAATTCCAGCAAATGAGGTGAGTTGTATTAGGAAAGCTTGATTGACTCTTTCTATGAATCTTATTCTTCTTTCTCTTCTGTTGTTCTTGTATGGGTTACTGGAAAAATTTATAAAATGAAAACTATGTTAAATCGGGATCTTGATTTTATGGAGTTGATTATGTATAGATGAAAGAATAAGAAAGTAGAAGTGCTAAATTTGGTATTATGCATAATCTGGGTAAAAATACTTCAGTTAAATTCTAACTTGGATCTATTTCATGGGTCATCTTAGTTGTTTATTAAGGTTAGAAAATGATGTTTAAAGGTGTTTAGAGGGTTTTTCATACTTAAAGATTCATGGAAAAATGAATTCTTGCATGTTCATGAATGTTAGAATCATTTAAAGTTAATCATGCTTTGATAGATTTGAATAAAGTAAAATCTATGATGAATTGTAATTGAAGGATGATTTAACTTTAGATTGTGTTAGATTGATGTTTATAGCAAATTTTGGAAGTGTTTTTAAGGTGTTTTGGCCATGGGAATGGGTTAGGAAGCTTAAGGAACCATTTGGAGGTGTTTTGGGTGCTGAAAAATGATAAAAAAAAAAAGGGTGTTTTTATGGGAGGATGAGTCTTACACGACTCATGTATGATCTACATGACTCATGTGGCTCACGAGCATCCTCAAACATGTATATTTTGGTGAGGGATGAGTTATACACGACTCGTGTAAGTTATACACGACTAGACTTTAAAGGTTAATTTTGAGTGATTTTGTAAGCGACGTTTGAAGGCCTTATCGGATGAGTTTTGGGGCGTGTAATATATTGTTGGAAAGCTCTTTGAGTCTAGTTTTTAATAGTTTAAGAAATAATTTATTTAAAGGTCATTTAGTAAGGCAAAAGTCTTCCACAATGAGCAAAGGTCTTAAAAGATAAAATATGTTTTAACTAATATGCATACCAACTTAAGTCTTTAAGTGATTTATCATACAAACTTGCTTAAAATTCTTAAATTCATAATATTATACACTTATTAAGAGATATTTAAAAAGTATATATCATAATGTATTGATAAGAATAGTAATGTACCATATGCACAATACCAATTGACCATATGAATAGTATATATGGTTAAATGATGTGATCATCTAGATAATAAACATTAAGGCATACGAACTTAATACAATGGTACTTAAATGTGAGAAATCAATGTTATACATGAGATTCAACCAAATGGCATACTAAATATGTTGTTATTTTATGGTCATTGATTTTTGTATGTAATTATACCATGAATGGTAGATGATTTACGAGGAATACTTAACAGTGATTCCTAATTGATGGATTATAATATCTCGACCCATTAATCAGGGTCAATGAGCAAGGTTTTAATGAATTTGTGTTATGAAATGATCTTTATTATATTTAATGTTACTAAATGTATGAGATGGATTATGTATGATATTTTATCATGATGCTTACATATTTTCATCATAGCATCATATCATAATACATACATATCATATCATGAATCATTTATATACATATTCATATTCATGGCATGACATGGAGGAATAATGAAGGAGGAAAATGAGTGAACGTGAGATAATGATCAGAAAAAGAAACGTACAGGGTCATACAGTTATTAATGGATTCCTTAAAGGAATCATACAGTTACAATGCCTCTCCTCAGGGAGATAAGGTTCACAGAATCCTACAGTTTTCTGATATTGGCCTCCTTCGGGAGTTGAGTACCGGTACCTAGAGGGACCCAATTACGAATTGAGATTGTGCATAATCATAGAGAAAAGAAATGAAATGTTACAGGAAAATCAGAGGAAGAACGCAAAGCATGAATGCATTCTCTCAAACATGCATTATCATTCATCTATCATGAAAGTATAGTGAATAGAATGATGAATACACCACAATTATGCTTATATAGAGATGTTCAAAGAGTAATGAAGTATAGTATAGTATGCTGTATAATGATATAGATACATTGATAAATAGATGTTTACAGTGCTAATGCACAGGGCATAGTTATGCCAGAAAGGAAATGATATAAAGTTAGTAAAGCTTATGCTCAAGAGCAGCAATGATCATGCTAATGAAATGATGTTATATGATTGTAGTATTCTAATGTTGTTGAGATGATGATATAATGTCACAGAAGAAGTATAGTGATATACTAACAGCTTATGATTTACAATGATTTGCAGATATAACTGATAAGTCATATTCTTTATTGCTTTATAACTTATTTATGGCAGGAATACATAATAGAGACAACATATGATAGTTCACTATGATTATATGATATGATTATATTATGGGAATGTCTTATAGTAAGACAGCAATGTTATGCTGAGACTATGATATTATTCATTGGTAGTATTTATATGCTGAATGTTTACAGAGATATACAGATAGAGATAATGATTTATATTGTTTAATATACTCTAAATCGTTAATGATCTGAATATACGATAGAGTTAAAGTATGATACTTGACAGTATTTACATGATTTAATTATGTAATGAAAACAATGATGATGAAAGATATTGGCATATGTAAAAATAATAGAGTATATATATATTATGAAACTTGTACTTCTCATAGGTACACGTGAAAGGTTACAGATTCAAGGGATACAGGTGATGATGTATCATGATAGATGAGTTGTTATAGAGTTCTAATGAATGTTTTATAATGTTATAGAATAACTATGTTTATGAAAAATAATTATATGTATGAGTTGCTTAATATTACTATTCTTGATTAGTTGTATTATGAAGTAACTATGCTTATAATTAAGATCAACTTATACTACAATTAATTAATGACATGAAAGCTATTGTGGAAAATGTGATTGATTTATATTTACCATGTTTCATGTTATAGCACCACTGAGTTTATACTCAGTGTTCGTCATTTGATGGATGTAGGTCAGCAGATGGCTAGATATACATGGATCCCATGGCACCAGTTCAGCAGTACTCCCTTTCATGGCAAGGATTTGGATTAATTTAATGTTTTTCTTATATAGTATTATTATGTAAAAACGGTGATGCAGCAAGGCAGTAAACACATGTATGCAAAGTGAGTTTTGATATTTTTAATTATTTTTCTTTGGACATAATATATAGTACGAATGTTACATATATTAACTTATAAGAAATAAACTTCGTATGCTTTTTAGTTACATGAATATAAAGTTTTACAAAGATAAAGTTTGTTTTAAAAATAATAAAAAAAATGTACATCCCTTGTAGGATAATCAATGGGTTCCATATGTTGGAGATTATTTATTATTCTATAGGAGCATGTTGCATCTAGAGAGGGGTGTGACATGTCTTGATTCTAGAGTCTAATTGTCTAGGTGTCTATGCTCATAAAGAGTATATTAAGAGACGTTTAGAGCACATTCTGGCACATGATCTACCTAATGATACTATAACACTGTATGGTGTTAAGGTTATTAAGATATGCCACTATATGCATGTTCTTATTCCCTCTAACGTTGAGTACTTAGAGGATGACACTCCTATTATTTTTCAACCATATACCAGCTCACCTTGTGATTCAACTTGGCATGAGGCGACTTTGCGTTACAAGCATCAGCGATAAAAGTGAGGGTGGTGCTTCTATCAGTGCTGAGTCTTCTCCTTCTACCCCTTCTATCATTAACTTACTCACTTAACAGTTTGCCTCCCTGAACTCTCATCTCAATGGTTTTGATAGATGTTTTGATAGGATAGTGCTTAGTTTGATATGTTCGATCAGCATCTTATTAACATAATCAGGAGTTTTAGGATTTTTATACTTCCACCACTACTACATTACAACTCATTTAGTCCTAACTTGATCCATTTGTTCCTCCTCATCCTTGATGCTTTTTATTGTTGACAAAGGGGGAGATATCTTGATGTACTTAGATTTTGGATTGCTAAGATTGGATTATATGTATTGGTTTATGTTTTTCATTGTTGCTTTGGACACATTTAGCTTTAGTAGTTTTATGGATGATATGTATATTATCTCACTTTGAGTTTACTTTATGCTTTGTGATTGATTATATATATATGCTCGAAGTGAAGGGAAATTGTTTATATGATTATATTATTATGTTTTGAAATGAATTGGTTGTCAATATCAAAAAGGGGGAGATTATTGATTTTAATGTTAACAACCAATTCATTTAGCATTTGACATGTTTTATGAAATTTTAAGGTGTGTATGGTCGTACCATCAGTTGGTACGGGCGTACCAAGAGGTTTTTAGAAATCTGCCTAAGTTTGCATCTTCGGTAGAAGGTTTGGTATGGTTGTACCACCTTCTATGTACGATCGTATCACAACCATTATCTAAATTAGTATTTATGATTTTAGGAGCCATATGGGAATATGCCTTAGGCGTATGGTCGTATACGACTCTGGGCAAAAACTTTTATGTTTTAGTTAAAAGCATTTCAACAGAACGATTTGTAATTAATACTTAATGTAACAGACTCTTATTGAGAGAGAAACATATTTAATGTTGAGATTTCATTTCCTTAAGTAAGTAACTTGATTCTTGTGATTAATTGCATCTTTATATCTTCTACTACTCTTACTATCAAGACTTCATTTATTTCCCTAATTGATTTCTTTGTAATTGGGTTGGTGAGAGCTATTGCTTGGGCTTTATTATTGTATTTGAGAGTTAAATCTTGTAAGATTGATTATCATTGTAAAGGTCTAAGTATGAGCCTTGAAATCACTAGGACTGAATTTCTTGATTGAGAAATTCCTATTGTATTTGTAAAAGAAATCATTGGAACCCTAAGTTGATTTTTTGGAGAGTGGATGTAAGCAAGTTAAGTGTCGAACCACTATAAGTATTGTACTACCTACTTGGGATTTCAAAGTTCATCCATTTCATTTTTTTATTTTTATTTAGAATTCATAAATAACAATTATTATTATTATAAATATTTTAAAAAATTATTAACATTATTTTTATAAATATGATCCGTCATACTATTTATCAAACAATATAATATAATGAAATGTAATGAAATTATATTACTTGATTAATTGTATTATATAAATAATTATATTGTATCTAATATTAGTTATCTTAATAGTTTTCAATAACTTTTATTAGCATATCACAAGATTATATCACGTCCTATAGGAAAATAAGTGTAACGTTACTTCTAGCAAATTAAGAAAATTAGTTCTTTTCTCATAGCAAAGATTCCTTATTCTAGTCTTATTAAAACTTCAGAATTGGTCCAAAATATTCTATATACGATAGTAACATGTATAATAGTTGATGGCTAATTTCATGTATTTCATAAATAATCGAAAAATTACAGAAAGATTGACCAAAATACAATAAATTAAAAAAATTATATTTAAATTGTATGCATGTATATATAGTTAATATTGTCAGATGCTATGTCCATTCATTACTCTTAGTGGTTATTTAAATTTTATTACTAGAGATCATATTCAAAATTTCTTATACATTATTTTGGTCGCTGGTATAATTTACCAACTGTTTTTCCAACGGTTGAAGCTAACATGTACTGCTGTAGTACGTAATTATAACCCTTCTATTTATTATATGAGGGCACAGGATTGAACCACAACGATGCCATCCTTGGAATTTTTTTCAAATTTAAATGATTTTTTTCAAATTTTTGATAAAAAAGTTTGATTTGTCTTTGAATTTTAGAAAAAATTAATTTAATTAATTTAATTTTTAAAATTGTAAATTTAAATATTATTTGAACTTCTATTAACTTATAAATTTAATTTTAATATATATAATGGTAATACAAGTGAATTCATAATTTAGTATTTTATTAAATTATATAATTTTTTCATTTTTTATAATTTAATATTTTTATTTAATAAATTAAGTTCATAATAAATACATGTTACTTTATTTTATATGAAAATATAAATAATTATTTATTTAACTTCAACATTAATAATGCTATATAAAAATAAATATTTCTTATTCAAATTATAAACTTAATTGAGTAAAAAATATAAATTATCTAAAAGACAAAATTATATAATTTAGTAAATATATTAATTGGAAATATAATTATTATAAAATGGATTTTTAAAACTATAATTTTAAGAATCAAAATAATTTTTTATTTAATTTTAATTGTATGTTTAAAATTATAATTCTTTTTATAATTTTCATTTACTCTAAATAATATTTATACTTAAAACTATAATTTTAAGAACAAAAATAATTTTTTATTTAATTTTTAGTTATATGTTTAAAATTATAATTCTTTTTATAATTTTCATTTACTTTCAATAATATTAAAATTTTCATAAATATATTATCTTATTTTTACTCATATTTATAATTAATTTATTTTAATTAAAATAACAAATTAATATGAATATCAATATTAATTAATATTATATTATATTATATACTATATTAAAATAATCATTGAATTCACTGTAGCTAAAAGTGGTCAATTTTCAATTTTACCTTTCATAATATGGATCAAATAATAAAATTATTATTTTACCCTTCTTTAAGTTATATTATATTATATATATATGCTAAAGTGAGGGTGAAAAATTACTATAGCCAAGAGCAGTGGATTTCCACTTTTACCCTTTAAAAATCTGAGCAAAATAGTAAAATTACTGTTTTACCCTTTTCCAATTTTATTTCACCTTCCCCCTTTCCCTTCCCCTCCCACTCCCACGTCATTCCCTCCCCACATCCCTATCTTCTTAAAGGAATTCTCTGCTGCAATTGCAATAAACCTGGAAATAGAGGGACAAAGCTACAGGAGAAAAGTAAGGGGTCGACGATTGGAAATGGATTTTGACATGCAACTTCTATTTTTAGCAATATAAAATGGACTGATAGGATGGTGAGGCTTCTTATAATGGCTGTGTTCTATATTGGCGATGAGGTTGGATCTGAAGGGAATACTAACGATCCTTTTAGTGGAAAGAAGAAGGTTGGTGATTTATCACAAAAGAAAGGGAAATGGAAATCAGTTTCAAGAGCTATGATGGAGAAAGGATTTTATGTATCTCCACATCAATGCGAGGATAAATTCAATGACTTGAATAAGAGGTACAAGAGGGTTAATGATATTCTTGGCAAAGGAACCACCTGCAAAGTTGTTGAGAATCAAATTTTGCTTGAGACAATGGATTTGTCACCGAAAATGAAGGAGGAAGTGAAAAAATTGCTTAATTCTAAGCATTTATTTTTCAGAGAAATGTGTGCTTATCATAACAGTTGTGGTCATGGCTTAAGTGGGGTTGGTTCTGGTGTTAATCATTCACCAGAAGTAGCTACTGATCAATCTCATGTTCAGCATCCGCAAGCATCATCTCACGTTCATCAACAAAGATGCTCTCATTCAAATGAAAATGCCCATTTTGTCACCAATTCAAGGACCAAAACAGAGGGTTCAAAAATGGCAAAACGGATGCGGACTGAAGATGATGATGAAGAGGATGATGATGACAGCAAGGAGGACTGAAGGTGAGGCTCCCTTATGAATCAGGATGATGGTCCTACTGCTTTCTCATAACCTGTATTTCCAGTAATTTTCTATCAATTGCGTATGTCCAAAATTTCATTTCATTTCTCAATTTAGATTTAAATTTAAATCCTATCAATTTACTGTAGAGAAGTACAGCTGTCCCAAAGTTATCAAAATCTGATTTCTGAGAACTCATTTCTGACCACTTCAATCTCTGATTTCTGATTTTATAACAGCTGTTATAAAATTGTTAAAATAAAATCTGATTTTTCGAGTTTCTTAATGATTAGTATGTCAATATTGATGTTTTTATCTTCTCTTCTTTCTTAGTTCATTGTGTGTCCAACGTATTTTCTTTTCCCTGTATTTCTCTCAGTTTCAAACAGGTATTATATTTTTTTATTTCATATCATTTAATCTTGAATTCTATTATGTGATTTAATATCTTCTCAGTTATTTCTTGGATTATGCCTATTCCCTTGTGTTGGATTGCATTGTTTAAGGTATGTAAGTTCTTCTATCAGTTGGTTATTTTTATTTCTGGTTTAAATTTACTGATTTGTTCTTAATGTTTAATAACTCTATATTGATATTCTTATCTTCATTATGTCTTTGTATGTTAATTTAGTACTTTGGAGCATGTTAATTCATGCTTTTTGTCTTTCCCTGTGTGTTAGTTAAAGCTTTAGGATTATAGAACAGTGACCAGTTTGGGTTTTCCATACTTAGTGTGCTTAGGTTTTCCATACTTGAGGGTCAGCTTAGTTTTAGAACTCATAACAGAAACAACAGTGACCAGTTAGACTTCAATAGAACATAACAGAAACCTACATAAGCAAATCAACTGGTTGTAGAAATCATATCAAAATATCCAGTTTTACAGCCATCTGATAGTTAATATATTATTTTAACTTTGTCATGACTTAGAAATAATGATTAATTAATACAGTTCAGA
>CANYBF010435462.1:0-38872 GCA_948192965.1 Dalechampia spathulata
TAATAAAATTTTATATAATGAAATATGATGTGAAATAATAAAATAAAATACATATTATAAATGAAATTCAAACTTATATATATATATATATATATATATATATATATATATATATATATATATGATTTTTATGTATATAATGGTTGAGGGGAGATTAAAGTTTATGTATGTATAAATATAAAAGCTAAGATAATGTTTAAAAATGTATAATTTATAATATATATATATATATATATATATATATATATACACACACACACATTATACCATTATAAATCAATCTTACTATTCCACTAATCATAATAAATCATAATATTATAAAATAAAATATAATATAAAATAATAAAATATCATATAATTTAATAAAATATAATATAATATAATATAATAAAATATGATACTCATAAAATATTTTCATTTATACACATTATACACACGATATAAACATATTTTATTCATACCACAAAAATTATTTCAACATCCAATATATATATATATATTATGACTACCTAATTACCATCACTTAATAATCAAATATTTAATTATTTGTATTAAATATTCCTTTAAATTCTCTATACAAATATAACTATATTCCTTCATATAAATAATTATTTTAATAAAACTTACATCTATTTATACCATTACTCAATCATTTCATCAATTAGTTTCATATCGAAATCATTACATAAATCAAATAACACACTGCATAATTATACAATTCAATGTACTAAAAGTGAGGACGTGATAAACTTTACCAAAATTAATCCATAATTAATATCACTTAATTAAGCTCTTAATTAGGTAATTAGAGACTAATTAACTACTCTTAAACCTTAATCATGTCTGAAAAACAAGGATTAAGCTTCACTAAGCATTGGAGAGTTCGTATTTCCTTCCACATTCTTCTTTTCCTTTTGATTTTCATTGATTTTGATGGGTTTTGCTTCAGGTTTTGCTTATTCTCGAATGCTACAATAGCATTTAAGACTTTTTAATAGTCTAAATGAGCAGTGATAGTCGAATAATCGATTTACATTCATGAGTTTAGGTGAAAAAACATAATTTCTTCTTTTGATGAGCAATTTATATGATGCATGTAATGATTTATACATCACATATAGTTCATTTAATACTATATACGTTGCATGACCATCTATATGCAACGCATATAATGCTCTAAGTTTGCTAAAATTCATATTTTTAATCATTTTTGCTTCAATTTTTTATTTCTTTGAAGTCTCCAATAGCATTTATGATCTTACAGTAATTCTAATGATCTATATTCATTATAAATCATTTCAATTTCGTTGATTTTAACTTTAAAATTGATTAATCAAGTTAAATGCCATTTTTGATTTGATTTTGATTTAATTAATATGATTGAAGTTGAATTGGATGATGATTCATACTCTAATTGATGTTTAATGATGTTAGAGTTTTTCAATTTTAATCTTCATGATTAATTCTATTGATTTTGCTATTAAATCCATCAAATTTTGTTATATATTTCAATTAAATGTCATTTTAATTGTGTTTTGCATGAAGATGACATGATTAGCTTTAATTGGATATTAACTTATTTCTAAGCGATGTCACGTGTGATCTTAGAATCTTTTAATTATGATTATGATCAATTTTGCTTAAAATTGATTATTTTTCATGATCTGACTTATGTTAATTCTTATTTTTCATGAATGTTATTGATACATTCTAGGGGTTTGATCCTTGATTCATGTTTTTATATGGTATTAGATTGATCAATCTTATCCCAAAATTCCTTTTGTTGCCTAATATTATTTGCCTTTTTATTTGCTTATACATTTTTCCATTTGTGCATTTTTGTTCATGCTGCCCGATGTCATGTTTTCTCGAGTGGAGGAATTGTTGTTTAACGACTTATATTTCATATTGCGAATACCATTTTTGTAATAGAATAAGCTTATTTCCCTTTTACATGTATGTTTAGCATTATTCATTATGTATCCCCTATCTCTCTCGTTCCCTTTCTATGGGCCATTATTTCTTATTCGTGCAGCTTTACTTGTTTATTTTATATTTGCTATAATGTGTACCTTATCATGTCATGCTTATGTCATGTAATCTCACATGGCATACTTATGTCATGTCATCTCATATGTCATGTTTATATCATATCATCTCATATGTCATGCTTATATCATGTCATCTCACATGTCATACCTATTTCATGTCATTTCACATGTTATATTTGTCATACATATATCATGTTTTATTTGTTATGCTTTATCAACTATGATCGCTACTATGCTACATTACATTGTGTGCTTTATTCATACTTATGTATGATAGTCTTCATATGATAATTAACCTGAATAAAATGGTAAAATAGAATTTAAAATTCTAAGAAAATAGATCTTCACCACTCGAACCCATCTCTGAAGGGTTTGACTTAGCACTCATGTTATGGGTCAATTGAACTAAATCTGAAACTATCTGATGGCGACTCCATCTTGCAACCTGTATCGGGTTTGTTGCTTTCCTTGAGGTAGCCCCTCGAGAATACCACACTTTTTCTCTAATTGGGCCTCCAATACCATATGTTGCAAGCCTTGCTTCGAATCACGATGAAAGCCCCACCCACGACAAGATATATGATTACAAGTTTACAGGCTACCTATTATGAGATTTCCTTATTACAAGATTTCTCTATTACAAGATACAAGAATTATTATTACATAATACATGTGCATATGGTTGAGTGTTTTATAAGCAATATGACTTGTAGTGTTGATATCATTTATTTAGATATGGTGAATTGAGTTATACGTGATATTTAAAGTTATGATTTAGTGTGGAGGTAGTGTATATGGTTATACAATCATACTGCTATTATATATGGTTGTTATTTTATATATGAATTTATTTATTCACTTGTCTAATTATTTTATTTGGTTGTTTGAATGTATTTTACGTATTATATATATATTATGTATGTTATATAATTGATATTAGTTTAATTGAGTTAATGGTAGGTTAGTTTTCTACCTCATATAATTTCTTATTGAGCATGTGGAAGCTTACCCCTACAATTTCAGGTTTTGCAAGTTATAAGTTAATTTTGAGCGAGAGTTTGATGCTATTTTTTCTTATCAAGCTTCAAGATTTGGACTTATTCATAGGATTTTTATATGTCAAGCTTTATATGTTAGATTATGTTATAATTTAATTAATCTTTATACTATTGGAGGTTGATAGCATACCTATCGGTCTTTTATACTATCTCATCGTATTCTTTTTGAAGGAGTTTTAATGAGGTGTGACAAGTATTACAATCTTGTAGATTATATTATAATTAAGAATCTTGCATATCACACCGATCATGATTCCATTTTTGGGTCATAACATTCCTGTTATTCATTATTATCATCTTCTTATTCTTCTTTTTCTTCTTTTCCTCCTCTCTTCCTCCTCCTCATCCTTCTTAAATTTAATTATTTTTATTTTCATTTTATTTTTCAATTATTTATTATATAATTTAATTGTGTTTTTTTATTTTTAATTTTATTTGATTTTTTATGATAAATATAAGTGAATAAATATATACTATAATATATAATATATATGATATAGATTTATGATATATGTGATATATATTCATAATATATATATAGTGTATATTTATTTATCAATATATATTTATTTAATATATATTACATATTGTATATAATATATATATATATATATATATATATATATATATATATATATATATATATATATATTTGTATATATCTAACAAGAGTAAAAAAATTAATAATAATAAAAAAAGAATAAAAACATAATCTAAGATGAAAAGAAGAATGTATCACATTGTATAAAATAAAAATAATAATAACAAATGATCAGGGAGATGGATCTACGTATATGTGGAAGAAAACTCCAGCGTTTTGACATGCACTGGTCCAATATCTGTAGAAGATGATAAAGCGGGTGGACGGAAGTGAATCTGGACAAAAACATGGAGTAAATTGAAGAAAAGGAATAGCATACGAACCAGTTGATGAGTGGGCTGATATGTTTTATTAGATCTTTCTCCTCCTTTCTTTTTCAGTTGTCATTCCTTGTTAAAGGTGCTGAGTATGGATTTTTAACAAGTTGGATCATCGCAGCATGATCACGTAACAAGTGGACCAAAAATTCGTAGCTTCTCTGTTGCCTCGGATATTATCAAGTATAAAGAGTGAAACTAAAAGCGTAATGAGTATAGAAGACGGTGGAAGACATGTAACTATCCATTTCACTATTATTCTCTGATCTTCCTACCATCCAACATTCAGACCAGGTTCAGTTTTTGCAATTCTCGCAATTATATGCATTTCTTATATCTGATGGTCCCCTGTCATAAAGCCATTGTGTCAGTAATTCCCGTCTCGAGTATTGTTTTGTCCAGTAATGCATAAGATTACATGTTCTATCTTTACTTTACGGAAGTTGTCAACATCAACAGCTTTCACATATCTGTTTTCCAAGATTCAGAAGGTCTATATATAGGAAGAAAGCAATGGCTGTTGCCCATCAAAACTAAGAAGCTGAAACGGGAGAAAGGAACAAACAAACCGCTAGCTATCCCCTGGAGTTCCCCTGACCGCTTCATTGGGGCTTATTCTATGGTCTATACCCTTAAACTGAAGGGTAATCCTGCTCTACTGAAGTGTTTGGGGGAACTCTTGGAGTTATCTGGCACATGTAGATAGCAGGAAAACAATATTACACATAGATAATATCACACCCTACATCAATGTGAGTAGTTTTTCTTTAAACTAGCCGTCTCTCAATAATTATTTTGATCAAGATGTGTTTATGTTCAGTTTAGCTGTACTTAATATAGTTAGTTGCTGATAATTATCGTCTATTAGTGAATAATTGTTAACTGTTACTATTATTAGAAGATTGTTAACTTATATTTAACACCAATTATTCTTATATTTAATTACTAATATAGTCAATAAAATATTAATTAATAAATTTTGAAAGTTATAGTTTCAAAAAAAATTAAAGTATTGATATAACTAAGTATTTATGCATATGTTTATATTTTTTTATTATTGTATGAGATGGGAATGATTTATGCTTTTATCATTTAGCTTTAAATAAAACATAAACAAAGTATATGTTTTGATTTATAGGGCTAATTAGTTAATTTTTCCTTTTAAAATTATGTCAACGAGGTTTAGTTTTTTTATTTTTATTATTTTTAATCAAAATAATTTTTCAAAAAATATATAATTTCTAAAATATTTTTTGAAAAAAACATAAACCTCAAAAATTGATATATTTATGATATATAATATTTATTTATTTATTAATTATTATATATATCATATCATATTATATATATTTATATATCATATATATTGTATGTATGATATATATATTTATATATATTTATAACTGTAAAAATTAAATTAAAAAAGAGTAAGAGTATAATTCAAAAGATGGAAATAAAAGATGGAAATGGAGACGAACCGGACAAAGAAAAATAAACAGAAAAGAAGAAGAATCAGAATCATCATATGAGGACGAAAAAATAAAAAAAAATAATACATGAGTAATTTTTAGATTTTTTAATTAATATAATTAATGAATAAAGATATAAAAGTAATTGATATTAAAAAATAATAAAAGTTTAAATCAAGAATCAAACTGATATAAAATAAAAACTAAACTATAAAAGCTTGAAATGATATAATTATACTTTTAATAATAAATAAATAATATTATTGTTTAAAGAGCCATAATTAATTTCAAATTCAATAAAAATAATCATTTAAACAAAAATGTTAAGAAGAATAATTTAGTAATAAGAAATTGATGAGACGAAAAGTTTGTTAAAATATTCAAACTAAAACTTATGATGTGGGATGTTTTAGAACATCTTAATAGTTATCATCAATTGTTTAAAAGTCATCATCTAATATCCTTTACGAATTCAAATATTAAATCAAATACCCATAAAACCAGTTTGTGGTTCTCTTTTCATTTGATCTTGAGAAATTGCAAGATCAGTACATATATATATGTAATGACATATCCCAACTTGCAACCTTTTTAAAGCCTCCATAGCAGCATATTCTTGTGATACTTTGCACATATCCAATAAAAAGAAAAAAACAAAAGAAACACCTTGCACACCATGATACATGATGTCTGCTATCAATATTTAATGTTCTCAAACTGTAATATTTTCAAAGGGTTGTCATAAAATAATTTGACCTGAAATGAAATTGCAAGAAGAATTATAAAATTCTTATTACAATAAACTTATCACTTTTTCATTTCAAATTCTTACGTAACATTCAACACTCAAAAAAAGCTTTGTTTCTTATTTTCTTTCTTATTTTATGATGCTATAATTCATAATAAGATAAGATATTTATACTAACTCAATATCAATACATATCATATAAACACATCTAATATTCACCTAACACACATTATAAAAATTATTCATTTTTAATACGATTTTCAACAACCTCACCTAACTTGGAAGGTTTTTGAAGTTGGGCTTCATCATTAAATTTGGGTTTAAAACAAGTTTATATTGCAACAGAGTGTGCCATCGTATGTCGAGTAATCTATATTCCCGTATTCTTGAATGAAGTGTGAATTTAGCACCCTGATAGGGTTTTCATGTAACATTTCAGTATAGCCATCAGTATCGGTTGTTAATGGTCTCAAAATAATACATACAGGATATCTGATCAGTTTCAGCAAATGTGTGTGTCTATGTGAGGGTGCAAATGAGTTGAGTGAATCGAATCAAGTTTTTAACTATCTTGAATTTGGTTTGTTTAGTATATGTTGAGGAAGTCTTGGCAAGCTTGTCGACACCGTTAGATTAATAGCAATGGTGAGAGGGCTAACGGTGCATGCCATTGTTAAGATATTGTCCTGGTTACAAAGCTTGCTAAAATTATGAGCAATGGATAACTAATCGTGAAAGAACTTAGCTGGAAAACTAGACCACCTGAACGATCACCCTAGCACTTCATTCCCGACAGCATAGCCAGGGCTACAAATTTAGCAACTGCCCGCCAGCGCAGACACAACATCTGGTAGCAACAGCAATTAATTTTCTTCCAACCAAGTGTCCTGCAGATGAGACAACTGCTTGCCTTTCGGAATATAAAAAACGATACCCGCATGAGTGTAGCCCAGTTAGTACTCGGGTGTGGTGTTGGAAATGGAAATGAAATATAAAAAGATTTCACATTTATTGGATGGAAATGAGGCGTAAAATTGATAATTAATGTATTAAAAATAAGGGTATGTGTTGGGAGTGAAGGATGTAAGAAGGAGAATGACAGAAGTAAATGCGTGGATATTGGGTTGCTAGAGAGTCATTGCTGCACCCATCAGTTCATAAATGCTCCCCGTCTTACTTCCACACTTCCCTTCAAATCCATCCAAATTATGTATATCGTATAAAAATATCAAGTTGTTCATTTGTAACATCTTGGCATGATTCTCTGGTTTATAGTGATTAGGTCATTTATACTCATATTAAATAATTTATCAAACCTAAAAACTTACAAATTAGATGACAAGTGTTTTCTCCCATCTACACCATCATAAAAAAGAAATTGGATATTCCAAGTTGGATAAATTATCAAAAAATATTTTAATTTTAATTTTAATTTTTGTATCATATAGTATTTTAAGTTTTAATAAAATATTGTTAGTTATATATTAATAAAATCTTGAACTATCATCATTTTTATCAATTTTATTTTTAATCTTTTTTATTTTCATTATTTTATTTTAAATATTTATTTTAAGAATTCAACATATAATTTATTAAATTTTATTAAAGTTATAATTTATTTAAACTAAAAAGATATTTATATAAATTAATATCAATTATTTTATAAAATTAAAGTTGATTATTCATTTTTAAAATCATGTAAAAATATAAAATCATTATTTTAAAAGTATAGAAATTATTAATTTTATTTCAAATATAAAATTACTAAAATAAATTTATTAATTTTAATTATGAAAATCTTAAATATATATGTTATTTTAAAATAAAAATTAAATAAAAAGCTGAAGATATAATCGAAAAAACATTATAGTTTAAAATTTTTATTAATATAAATTTAACAAAATTTAACTTAATAGTACATGAACCAAGGTATATATGGTACAAAAAATTTAAAATCAAAAATTTAAAATTTTATTAAATGAAAATTTAAAATAAAATTAAAAAATTCATCAAAGTTAAAGATTTTTTTTATCATTTTCTTTTGAAAGTTTGTCGATTTATCATCAAAATTTTCCATAGAATTATAACAAATATATAGATTTTTATTGATAAATCATATAAAATCTTATATAATATATCGATTCTTTCAAAATCAATTAGTGTTAAAAAGTATTCATATTGTAATTTTATAGCATATTCAATCCACATAAATATTTATGATATACGATTATAATTTAATCCACTTATTTTTATCATAAAATAATTAATACATATCTTATCAATACATAAAAGTATCAATAAAAGTCAACCAACTATCATAATTTGCTTGAACTGAAAAAAAAACTAATTAGTTATATAAAAATTATAAATTAAATTGAAAGTGAAAAGTTTAAAACTATGGAAATTCATCTAAATCAAAAATAAAATCAACTGAATTATAGTATTTTTGTTTTGATTAATTTCAGGGAATAAAATCCAAATCTTCAGTACCTAACAATCATTTGACCATAATTTGATGGGACTTAATTAAAGCCGTGGACTGTATCCAATAAATTGCGATATTTGTCTAGGGCCAAGTCGACCATAATCTAGAAAGATATATACCCTATTTTTGAAAAAAGAAGAAATATCATGCATGTGCATTTCTGTACCATATAAATGCCCTTAATTGCCTTTTCACGTTAATTACAAGTTGATTATTTATTTATATTTCATTAGCGGAAAAGAGATCTCAGTTTAACTTGATCCTGTCTTTGCTGTTGACAACTAATTGCAAAGGCATTTCCCCAAGTGGCAGTATATAAAACAAGTTAATTAGTTGGTAATACATTGTTTAAGCTTCATTAACTTCTGATATAAAGCAATATTAAAATGAGTGTTGGATGGTTGAGGTGGAGAACTGAGAACTTTTATTGAAATTAATGTTTATATTAAAATAAAATTATTCTCTGTTAATTATGTTTATGGATGAAAATATGTTCTTTTTTTATGTTCATATATTGAGTTGTGATTTCTGCCGAATTACAACTATTTTAACAAAATATTATAACTTTAAAGCCCTATTTTGTGTTTCATATTCTCATAAAATCAAAATGTTTTCTTTATTAAAATTACTCTAATTAGTTTGTCTATCATTTCAAATTAAAAAATCATTAAAACTTTAATTTTACTATATACTTTAATTTTAAAATGCTATAAAAATAACCAACCACTCACTACTAAAACTAATATATAACATGGGCTAACCACAACTAAAACAATAATCATTAACTATTAAAATAAACCAATATTTAAATAATTAATTTTATTAAATAACATTTAAATCACCATATAAACAATTAGCCATTGACTGCTACTTCTTTCATTTCTTTTTAAATATTATTTTAGATATTAGTGTAAGAATTAAAGATATCTTTTATAATTTAATAATTTTTCTAAAATATTATTATTTTTTACTTTAAAAGAATTTTACATGAAAAATGACTGATAAAGTTCAAATTCTTGAAAATTACATGATGAACTAAAATTAGAAAAAATAAAATTAAAAACAAATTCAAAAAATTATATAAATATATCAAAAATAAATATTATAAATCAAATAAATATACTGAAATAATATCAAAGCCCTAATAATTGCAAGCATTTAGGTAAAGTATAATATGATAAAGAAAAAGATAAGGAGGGAGGGTAGTATAAGGTTACTTACTGTTTCATATGATTATAAACAATAACATTATTGAAAAGAGGTTGTTTAGCTGTCATAATTGTGATTATTACAACTGTCCTCTTCTTCCGACTCAATCTTTTGTCCTTTGTGCCTGTGGAAAGATGCTAGAGCTAATTTTTCTTATATTATTAAATTATTTTATATAAAAAGATAATAGATTAATTTACAAAAAGAAAATGAGAAAAACAAGAGTGTCACCGACAGTTGCAATCCCAATAATAGGGTGGATCTTCTCACAATTGACATTGATATTTGTCTTAATGTATTTCTTTTCTTCTTTTTCCAATATACACTCAACTTGCTTTCAATTTATAATTTTTATTTTCTTTATTCTTACTATTAATAACAATGTCTACTTTTGAGTTGCAAGCACAAACTTAACCCCAAGTTTAAAAATGTCTCGTCTCCTGACCGCATGAACACGAAGTAGAAAGAAGGAGCGTCAGAGGACGAAAGTCACGTGCAAATGGCGCGTGACTCCCTGATCTTTCGTACGCGAAAGTCTACCATAACAAAAATAATCGTAGTCAAAATCGAGGTTCACTCGCTTCTTCCAAATCCAAATATTTGAATTCAGAGCCAAGTTGACTTTAATTAATCCCCGGGCTTTGATCTGCGGTTCCGAGAAGCTAGTCTATAATTTAGTATAGTGGGTTGGGTAGCGTAGGATCAATAAACCTTTTCTCTTGGCGCACATGATTGTCCTTTTTTTCACTTCCCATCAACTTTTTCACGCTTTCCTATACATCTCTACTGAATAATGATAGCCTTTCTCTGTTATTTTCTGTTAATCAATTCCTCATTTCCGGTATACTCTCCGTAAGACTGGCTGCAGATCCTGCAATTTTCTTAATTTTCTAAGCTTTCTCAACCCACCTCCTAACTTCACTTTCTCCACTGATTATAACCCATATCAGAAAATTTCTTTCTTGTTTATCTAATGAAACTCCGAATTCTATGACTTCCATTTTCGCATTTCCCATGGGAGCTTTAGTTTAGCGTTGAGTGTATGTATTTTTTTTTCTTGGAGAGCAACAAATGGTGAACTTCAGGATTTCCTTCTGTTTCTTGCTTTCCTCGCTTTTATTTATCAGGCTTGCTACTGTTTCAGTGGGACAATTGTCACCTAGTGAAACAAGAATCATACTCCAAGTTCAAGAACTTCTTGAATATCCTCAAGTTCTTCAGGGATGGAATAATTGGACCAACTTCTGCTGGCTTCCTTCTTCACCTTCTCTCAGGATTGTTTGCTCAGACGGTCATGTAACGGAATTAACTATCGTTGGAAACAGAACCTCCCCATCTAAGTTGCCGAAGCCAATTAGCTCTAAAAATTTTCAAGCCTCTCATCAAACTTTGTCCAGGAATTTCTCTATGGATGCTTTCTTTACTGTTCTAACAAAGCTTTCCAACTTGAAAGTCTTATCGCTTGTTTCATTAGGATTATGGGGTCCATTTCCTGCCAAGATCAATAGACTTTGGTCTCTTGAAGTACTTAATGTTAGCTCAAATTTCATATATGGGGAAATTCCTCGACAGGTTGTGTCATTAAAGAATCTTTCTAGTCTTGTTTTTTCAGATAATTTGTTAAATGGAAGTGTTCCAGATCTCAAAAGCTTAGTGCTGCTTCAAGAATTGAACTTGGGTGGCAATAATCTTGGGCTCAACTTCCCTTCGCTAGGTGCAAATCTAGTTACTGTAATGCTTGGTAACAATTCTTTCAAGTCTGTCATTCCTCTAGGAATCAAGAACTTCAATCAGCTTGAGATATTAGACATTTCGTCTAATAAACTTATTGGACAAATTCCACCTGCTCTGTTCTCCCTGCTTTCAATTCAGTATCTTGATTTGGCCAAAAATCAACTTAGCGGTACCTTGCCAAGTAACATATCTTGCAATTCTAAGCTTAAATTTGTTGATATTTCCAGGAACCTTCTAATCGGAAAATTACCTCCATGCTTTGCATCCAATTCTTCGAAACGTAGTGTTATTAGTTCGTGGAATTGCTTGTCCAGCGGAAGTCCAAGTTCGCAGCATCCATTGTCATTCTGCCGTAAAGAAGCACTGGCAGTTAATCCTCCACTTAAAACTGACAAGCAAGAATCCACTATCCAACTCGGCCTGATCATTGGTATCATTGGAGGTGTTGTTGCGATGATTGCTGTTAGTGGGTTGTTGATTTTGATCATTATCAGAAGATCTAAAAGTGGCAGTGATAACAAATATGAAGGATCTATGCTCGACAAAATGTCTGTCATTAGCTCCACTGTGCCAGCCATTGATTCAAGTATGCTTAATTCTCTGCTTTTCTCCAATTAATGTGATTGAATCCTAACGACAAACTCACTTTCCTAATGGCAACTACTTGAATGTCGAAATTTATCCACCCTTTAGTAAGTTGATTTAACGTTTCTTGGTCTGATTAATTAAGATTAGAAGTGATATGAAATTATGCAGGGCGTGTTCCTCAGACAATGAGGTCAGCTATTATAGGTATTCCTCCGTATCGTGTGTTCGCATTGGAAGAAATTGAAGATGCAACTAACAACTTCGATGCACTGAATTTCATGGGAGAAGGATCTCAAGGAGAGGTAACTGAAGTTCATGAGCTTTCTGAGACGAAATAAATTAGATAGAACTCATTAATGTCGCTCTGTTTCAAACCATGTTTTATTAACTGTTCTATAAACAGCTATATAAAGGTTGGCTTAGAGATGGTGCAGTGGTCCTGGTAAAATGTGTAAAATTAAAGCAAAAGAATTTGCCCAAAAGTTTGGTGCAACACATGGAAGTTCTATCAAAGCTTAGGCATTTGCATTTGGTGAGCGTTCTTGGGCATTGCATTGTCACTTATCAGGATCATCGAAGTCCAGCCACCACCGCTTTTGTTGTTTCTGAATACATTTCCAACGGGTCTCTTCAGGATTATCTTACAGGTAAATCAGAATTAACTGGAGACTTGTACAAAATTATGAAACCATATTCGATAATGAAAAGTAATCTGTTACTTTTGACGTAGCAGACAAGAGAAAGAAGGATATCCTGAAATGGCCACAAAGAATGTCAATTACTATTGGAGTTGCCAGAGGAATCCAGTTCTTGCACACTGGAGTTGCACCTGGAATTTATGGGAACAATATCAGGATCGAAAATGTGTTGTTAGATGAAAGTCTCACAGCAAAACTTAGCAACTACACAATTCCTATGCCATCCAAGGTGGTGGGAACCCATCATTTCTGTTTAGCTGAAAGACACGTGATCTTCTGATTAACATTTTACTAAGTTAAATATGTCCTTGAATTTTGCAGGTGGGTTCAGAAAGTCCTCTGAGTGGACAAGATATCTATACCAGCAGCGTAGATGCAGAGAAAGAAGATGTTTATCAATTTGGTGTGATCCTACTTCAGATGATTACTGGTAAACTAGTCAAATCACCAGACGAATTGGAAGACTTGAGGATTCAGGTAATTATGTTTTATAACAAAAATCTGTGAGCCTTCCTTGTCATGATTAACGCTTAACAAATCGCATTGCATTTGTTGTTGGGGAAACAGCTAGAGAAGGGCTTGGGAGAAGCTCCGACAAAATTAAGAGCAATGGTGGATCCATCCGCAAGGGGAACTTTCGCATACGAATCATTGAGAACTGCAGTAAAAATCACCATGAATTGTCTGTCGACAGACTCAAGTAACAGACCTTCAATAGAAGATGTACTGTGGAATTTGCAGTATTCCATGCAAGTTCAGGAAGGATGGGCTACCAGTGGAAACCTTACCAATAGTGGGAATCTTACTAATAGTGGAAACCTTACTTCTCTACATATGCAGTAAACGAGTTCCTTTTTTTCACTTAATTTGTCAGGATGATAATGTCAAATTGTCAGCTTCCCTGTATCATATGAAATAAATTTCACTTTACATTATAATATTTACTATTTTAATAAATTTATATAATTTTTGAAAATTTTTTTAATTTTACTCTATCATTAATTATTTATATAATTTTGAAGATTTTAAATTATTATTTTTTATATAAAACTTTTCAAAAGTTAGAAGGATTGTGTTTTAAAATAAAAAGGATATTTTAAAAAAATTATTAAATTTTAAATAAAATTTTTAATTGTTATGTCAATCACTAAAATGATATTTAAATGAAATAGAGATAATAATTAATAAATATTTATATTGTTTGTTAAATCATTCTTATCTATCTATTCATTTTTTAATTTCAAATATTATAGTATATTCAAAGATGAGGAGGATAAGTAAAGATACAAGTCTAATCTTTCTTCAATTTTTGTTAAAATTATTATTTAGAAATTAGGTTTAGAATGGCGAGAGAAATGAAAGAATTTCAATTTTAAGTTTAGGAAATTAAGGATTTAAGGTCACGTACGGGCGTACTAGCATTGCATATGGAGGTACACTACACTTTTTAAAAAATAGGTTTTTGAAAATGGCAAGTGTGTGGGCGTACACGAGATACGTATGATCGTACAAAGGCAACTTTAAAAATTTTAAGTTTTCAAATGAGCAGGCGTATGAGTATACCAAAAGATGCGTACAGCTGTACACAAGCTACTAGAACTTTTTGAAAAATAGAAAATTGGATGTACGGGTGTACCAAAAATGTTGTACAATCATACATCATCTACTACCAAATTTTGTAAAAACTGAAACTATAGTAAACTGGCGTACCAACCAATATGTACGGTCATACGAAAGCTTCTGTTGAAAATTTTAACTTAAAGGGTGAAATATTGAAAATGAATGATCTGTATGATCGTACCATTGCTCGTATGACCATATAAAGACATTAAAATAGATTTGAAAGAGAGTTTAAAGACATAAACCATTCTCAAAACACAAAATCAAGAACTAAAACATAAAATCACCTTAAGAATGATTCATCCTCAAGAATAATCCATCTATCATCCCTAATTCATGCTTAATGAAGTTCAACCTTTCTTCACAAAGGGATTTTATGAATATGTCGACAAGTTAGTGAGTTGTGTCAACAAATTCTAACACAACCTTTCCTTTTTCTACATTATCACGAAGAAAATGATGTATAATATCAATATGTTTGCTCATAGAATGTTGAATGAGATTCTTATATAAGTTTATAGCACTAGTGTTATCATATTTTATAGAAGTGTATGAAACACACAAATTGTAATCTCTCAATTGTTGTTAAATCCATAACACTTTAGCACAACAACAACCAGTAAATACATATTCAGCTTCAGTAGTAGATAAAGCAACAAAATTCTATTTTTTGCTAAACCAAGAAACTAAATAATTTCTTAGAAAGTGACATGTTCCAAAAGTGCTTTTCCCACCTAACACATTTTTAGCAAAGTTAGCATCAGAAAAAGCAACCAAGTTAAATGAAGTACCCTTAGGATACCACAAGCCATAAGCAGAAGTACCAATTAAGTATTTGAAAATTTATTTTACTACTGATAAGTAAGATTCCTTAGGTGAAGCTTGAATGAGAGCACACATACACACAACAAATATAATATCAGGTCTAGAAGCAGTTAGATAAAGAAGACTACCTATCATACCTCTATATTTCTTTTGATCAACAAGCTTGCCACTTTCATTTAAAGAAAGCTTGTAGTTGTGCTCATTGGAGTTTTGCTTGTTTTTACTTCACTTATTCCAAACTTCTTGAGCATCTCTTGGGTATACTTGTATTAGTTGATGAAAATACCATCTTGGTATTGTTTGACTTGAAGTCTTAGGAAATACTTCAATTCTCCCATCATGCTCATCTCAAACTCCCCCTACATACACTTAGAAAATTCCTTACATAAATTTTGATTAGTAGTACTAAATATAATATCATCTACATAAATTTGCACAAGAAGAATATCATGCTTATAGTTTTTGATAAAAAAGAGTAGTGTCTACTTTGCCCTTTTCAAAACCATGATGGATTAAGAAAAAATTTAGTCTTTCATACTAAGCTCTTAGAGCTTGTTTAAGACCATATAAAGCTTTGGTGAGTTTGTAAACATGATTAAGAAATGTAAAATCTTCAAAACTGAGGGATTGTTCAACATAAAATTCTTCTTCAATAAATCCATTTAAAAAGGCACTTTACATCCATTTGAAATAATTTGAAGTTCATATGAGATGCATATGCTAATAAGAACCAGATTACTTCCAAACAAGCAACCGGAGCAAAGGTTTCATCATAGTTAATCCCCTCTTATTGACTATAACCCTTTGCAACTAGCCTAGCTTTATTTCTAGTTATGACACCATCCTCATCCAACTTATTCCTAAAAACTCATTTAGTACCAATAATAGAAACATTATTAAGTTTAGGTACTAAGGTCTACAACTTTTTTCTCTCAAATTAATTCAGTTCCTCTTGCATAGTAAGAATCTAACTTTCATCATTTAGAGCCTCATTTATGTTCCTTAGCTCTATTTGAGAGATGAATGCAATGTTATTATGAATTTCCTTAAAACGAGAATGAGTAGTTACTCCTTTTGAAGTTTCACCTAAAATTTGTTCTTTGGAATGCTCTTTGGGAAAATGCCAATCCTTTGATAGATCATATGAAATATGTATGATAGCAAGGTGAGGAGGAAGTTCATCATTTTCAGCCTTCTTGACTTTCTTTATAACCACTTCTTATGATTGATCCTCATGATAACCTTTGGGTCAAAGATAACCTTATAAGCATTGTCATAAAATTAACTAATACTCAAAAGATTATGCTTCAAGCCTTCAACTAATAAGACTTTGTTAGTAGAGAAAGAAGATTCCTTACCAACCTTACCAATTCCAATCACTTTACCTTTCACATTATCCTCAAAAGTGATATTTCCATCATCCCAAATCTCTAAATGAGAGAATAGGATTGCATTCCCGATCATGTGTTTTGAACATCCACTATCAAGATACCATTTATTTACGTTCACCTTGGATTTCAAGCACACCTAGCATATAAACACAATCACTTTGTTTTAGGTACCCAAATGTATTTGGATCTTTGGGGTTTAGAAATATAAATGTCATGAGAGTTATGATTCCAAAGACTTTTTCTTATATAACATCTATTACTAGTATGTCTCTTTTTACTATAATAATGCATGTTACATTTTGAAATTTAGAGTTATGATAAGCATTTCTCTTTTTTCTTAATGTTGGATACCTGATCATGTCTCATGTTACATGTACAAGAGCACTTATGTGCTTTATCATGTTTTCTATTAGGTCTAGTGAAGTGATTTGTTTGAACACCCTTATTCTCACACTTCTTTTCACTATTTCTAATAATTGAAAAAGATTCTTTTAGAATTATGGATCCCTTAGATGAATAGGAAGAGCCTTGGTTGAAGCTAATTCCCTCTCTGTCACCTTTAAGCTTTTGGCATGAAGCAAAGGTTAGTTATGCCTTCATCACTAGATCCGTTATCATAAGACTCGCTATCATCATCCCAAGTAGCCTTCAATGCCTTTAATGCCTTCTTCTTAAATGGCTTGAATAACTTCTTAAGCCTAGGATATTTGTTCCTCATATGACCCAGTTTGTTATACTCAAAGCAAGTAGGCAGATTCTTCTTAAATGCATCTCTCTTGCTTTGATCCTTCCTTGCTTCAAATGGCTTCTTGAAATCCTTCTTAAATCTTTTCTTTCTCATGAGAAGATTCTTCACTCTTTTGGAAAGCAAGGCCATCTCATCATCAATGTCTTCTTCACTTATGCATTCTATCTCCTTTTCTTCCTTAAAGGCTTTCAAGGTAATTCCTCTCCTTTTGTCTTCCTCAACTCCTTGTTTAAGAGTAATTTCATACATGAGGAGTTTCCTAAGAAGGACATCGATTGATAAAACTGATAAATCATTGGCTTCTTTAATTAAGGTGACTCTAGCTTCCCAATCCTTCTTAGGAAAAACTCTTGGAATCTTGTTGTTGATGTCTTCCTTATGATAAACCTTCCCCAACTTCATGAGCCAATTTATGATAACTATGAGCTGATCGTACATTTCAAAAATGCTCTCATTTGCTTTTATGGTGAACAACTCCTATTGATGAGTCAAGATGTCACATCTGCATTATCAGCATCTTTACAAGTTTGCATTTTATGCATGAGAATGAATGGTGCATGGAAAGTATGATTGGGTTATGATTAGTATATGCTTTGATATTCTAGATACGCTTATAAGTATGATATGAATGAATTGAATTTCATAAGATATAGAATTCAAAGTGAAAAGAGGTAAAAGAATAGTTTAAGGGATGAAAACAAAGTATTCATGCTTTAAGAAGTGTATTTTGACTGCTTACGAAAGGTGGACTTAATAATGCCTTAGAATGAAATTTATAAGTGAAATGAGATAAGTAGATATGTTAAATATGATATTCTATATGGAAGTAAAGGTTAGAATGTATAGTAGGAAGTACAATGACGTTAGAATTAAAAATACGTTAAGTTGAGTGTAAGGGGTATTTTGATAATTTTACTTAAAGAGAGGGTATTTTCAGAAACTAAAATATGTATGTATGATGTAAGATGTATGTTATGTATGTATTAAATGTATGACATGATGTATTAGAAAGAAAACAAATAATTAAATGAAAAAGAAATAAATAAAGGAAGGAACCAATAGAAATTTGACAAATGTCAAGCTCTCAGTGGACCTTTCTTTAATTAAGTTGATAATTAAATTATATCAAGATTTTCATAAGGAAAATTGAGCATTTTTCTTCTTCTTTCTCCAGACCATCCGACCTTCTCTTCTTCCTCTCCTCTTTTTCATTTCAATCCTTACTTTATACATATATCTAAGGTAATTTTTCATGTAGTTTATATTTTTTAACTTGTTTTTATCTAGTTCTTCTTATATATACTTTTATTTTTATTAGTATTGGTTGTTGGAGTTTATGGTTTCATAAGGGGAGATTTGGTTATGATGGGAAGTGGAGAATAAGTGTAGATTTTGATGAATTATTGATAGAAGATGGAAAAGGAGGCTTGAAGACATATGTTTGATGCATTTTTTGTAATGTTATGTGCATGGATTTGAATTGTGTAAAATCATAGATAACCCATGTGTGTGTGACCCTTACAATGTTTTAATGAATTCATGTAAAGTGTTTGATATAATTATTTATGAGAAAGATGAAGAATAATGCATGAAAAGTGAAATAGAAGTTGGAAAAAAGAAAGTAAAAAGTTGCTGCCTAAATTTTGAGCTTGAGTAAATTGGCTGCCATAATTTAGTGTATGCACTTAAATCATCTAATTATGGATATAAATGATGAATTATACTGTTAGATTAAAGAAAATAAGGTTTGAAGGCAATAGGAATGCAATTGCAAAAGTTATGCGAATTTTATCACTTAAGGGGCATCATGCGTGTATTGTAATTAAGACTACCTAATGAGGTATTTGAATGCATGAAAATTTGAAAATTTTGATTTGAGAACGTAAATAACATGTTGAGGTATGTGAATGTGTAATTTGGTATGATTTTGAGGTCATTAAGCATGATAAGTAATGCATGCAAATGACATGTACAAAAGTCGTCGAAGCTATATTGCATAAGGTAAGAGTTAGGTTTATGGTAATCACTTTTTGACCCTCTTATTGTTTGAGTTATGGAACTCATAATATGCCATTAGAAAGATCTTTGAATCTAGTTTCCAATGGATTAAACCTCATAAGATTCTAAATTCATTTGCATAGTTAAATAATTCACGTCATTTTACACCCCTAGTACATATAAAATTCAGATGGCATTCAATAGATTACTAAGGCATTCAACCTTTTACATTTTAAACCTCTTAATGAAGGCCAAAATTTGCACATAATATATCGTTAGAAAGATATTTGAGTTTAGTTTATAATGAATTAAGAATCACTCAATTTGGAGGTCATTTACTTAGTCAAAAGGCTCGGATAATATGAACTACTCCCAAAAGGCAGAATGTGCTCCAACTTAAAATGCATACATACTAAAGCACCTAGGTGATTTATCACATAAAATTGTTTATAATTCTTAAATGCATGATCTTATACACACCTAGGTACATTCAAAATGGAAATGACCACATGAATAGTAATTTACCATATGAATAGTACCCTCGACTAAATGAATAGTAACTTACATAACGTAATTCGACTATTTAAGGAAAGGATGTTTACAGTATTTACACTTCATAGTATGCTTAATGTTATACACTTAAAAAGTAGAAAATAAAATTAATACCACTTATGTATTTGTGTTATACTAAGACTTCATAAGACATATTTATTATTAATACATATTTGTAACTTGTGTACACATTTATCTTTTGATTGTGAAATATGGAATGCTATGGAATGGAATGGTACTTGAATGATTATGGATTCTTAATACTAAATGAATGTAAAATGGAAATGTTATAGGTTCAACTCACAAAGTGTATACTTCCCCTTCAGGTATCAATAAGGGCAAAGTGATAGCAGGTTTATGTTATTCATTTTATGATCCTGCATAGGGTCTTAAAATGATGATTTCTTACTTAATTGCTTATGATAGCAATGTAGTGAGATTATATTGTAAATGCTATTATATAGTCATCATTGCTTATGATCATTAAAGCATCATTTATGCATCATGTCATGAATCATCCATACATACAGACATATTCATGACATATCATACATAGGATATAAGGAGGAAAAGAAATGTTTATTGATAGTGTACTGGGTTATATAGTTATTATCGATTTCCTTTATGGAATCATACAGTATAGATTCCTATCATAGAACAATAGAGAAATATTATGTTTTTACGAGAATCAGAGAATGATACAGTACCAGTACATAGAGAAATAGACCAAGTACAAGATTATGCATAATCATACAGAAAAGATATGAAATATTACATGAAAATCAGAGGGAGAATGCAAAGCATGAATGCATTCTCACAAATATACATTATCATTTATATATGTTACAAATACATAAGTTATTGATGAATAATACTTAATGAATAGTAACTTATGAATAGTAACTTATGAATACTACCGTATGCCTTATGCATTGATTATAATAGCTAACAAGTGATGCAAAATGGCACTATATGATACAGTTGTATGGCTTATTATTGATTACTGTGATTTGACTTCAAAATGTTATTGATGATATATGCTCATGTCATTTACTTATTTTATAACACCACTGAGTTTTATACTTAGCATTTATCATTTGATAAACGCAGGACCAGGACCTTCAGGCGAAAACCTAGGCTGATCGATCCTCAATCAGAGAAGGTTACGATTCTGAAGAATTTTCTTCTGGAAGTAGTTTGAGACCAATGTAACATACTCCATCATGTATTTGTATTTATGCAACTTTTTGACTTAACCTTAGAGGCAGTAACATTTGTGTAATATATTTTATGGTGTGAAATATTAATACTATGGTATAATGTTTAATGATGTGTACAAAGCACATATAATGAATGAGAGTTTGTTGATATAATAAGAATGCATTTGATATATTAGATTTTAGAAAAAATAATGTATAGATCATTTGTAGAATATTTAATGATGTCCTTGCTTAGGGGATTATTAACTGTTCTATGGAAGCGTGTTACACCGAGTTAAGGTGTGACATAAGAGTTGCACTTTCTTCATTCAGACTTGGTTAGTTCCTTCATGGTGTGTTTCCAAAGCATCCCAAACTTGCTTGGCTGTCACATAATGAGAAACACAACCATACTCGTCATAGCCTATTGCGCAATAGAGCATGTTCATAGTCTTCTTGTTTCTAGCATTTACGTTGAACTCTTCTCTAGTTCAAGTAGCTTTGGGCTTCAAAGTGGTGACACCTTCATTGGTGATAGTTGGTGAAGTGTAATCATTCTTAATCAAATTGGATAAGTCTACTTTATCACTTTCTAAAAATACTTCCATTCTATACTTCAAATAAGGATAATTGGTTCCATCGAAAAAGGGGGATCTTGTGTAAGATTGACTCTCAACACCTTGAGTTGCCATTTGATCTTTAGCTTTAAAAGGTAAATTCTAGCACAAATCAGTATAAAGCTCTAATACCTATTGAAATCCCAAAAGGCAACATAAAAGTTATAGTGGTTTAGTAATCAAATTGCCTATGTCCGCTCTCCTAAGATTCAACTTAAAGTTCCACTATTTTCTTTCAATAATACAAGAAGAATTTTCCAAACAAGAAATTCAATTCTAGTATTTTCAAGGCTTACACTCCATTAAGTTCAATCTCACAAGATTCTTCTCTCAATTATAACAATAAATCCCAATTAATGACTCTCACAAACCCAATATAAAAGAAGTAAATTAGGGCAATAAATGAAGCTTGAGAGAACAAAGAGCATAGTAATGAGAGATAGAGTTGATTCCATAAATAATTAAGTTACTTATTTGAAGAAGAGTTTCCTCAACATTAAATATATTTCTCTCATAATAAGAGTTCGTTACACTAAGCATTTATTACAAATAGTTTCGTTGAACCACTTTTAATTAAAACAGAAAAGTTATTGTACAAAGTCACGTCTAGCCGTATGCCCAACGCATATGCCCGTACGGCTCCTAAAAAGTCAAATCCCAATTTGTACAATGACTTTTGTATGATCGTACATAGTAAGTAGTATCCCAGTACCAAACCTTCTGCCAAACCAAAGCAAATTGTTAAAAAGCTTGGTGGTATGATTGTACCAACTATGGTACGACCATATACACCTTGGATTTTACAGAAACATGTTAAAACTCAAATGAAGTGATTGTTAATATTAAAATCAATAAACATGGGGTTAACAATTAATAATGCGTGATATTTTGTAACTTTAATAAATAACTTATATTTTTAAATATAATCATAAATATTATTTTTCTTCATATAATTTTATTATAGAAATGAGTCATTATAAATTAAAAATATTATTATTAAATTATTAAAATAAAATAAAAATAGTTTTAGCAAATTTAGATTATTTAATAAACTTTTATTTAATAAATTTTTATTTTCTTAAAACTAATTATTTATAATAAAAATAATTCATATTTCTACTTAATTTTAACTAGAATTTTTAGATAGAAATGAATTATTATAAATTAAAATTATTACTATTAAAGGAATGATAAAATCATCATTTCACCTATTTATCTTCCTTTTTATAGTATTAAATAAAAATTCAAGAGATGTGTATTTAATTAATATATTTTGCTTGATTTTTATAGTATGAGTTTAAAAATATTAAGTTATATATTAACAATGTAAGATATTTTGTAACTTTAATAAATATCTCATAAAATATAAAATAATTATTAATTAGTAAATAGAAATCAAATTTGTAGTATTTATCTTTGAACAAAATTTATTTAGGTAAAAAATTAGATAATATAATATAAAATATAAAATAATTAATAATTAACAAATATAAATAAAATTAGCAGCATTTATCTTTGAATAAAATTTATTTAGATTAAAATTAGATAATATAATATAAAATATAAAATAATTAGTAGCTAATAAATTAAATCTTTTAAAAAATAATAAATTTTGGAGGGAATGATAAAACTATCTTTTTCAATATCCCCTTTCCCTCTTTTAATATACTATGATTATGATATGACAAAAATAGTTTTAGCAAATTTAGATTATTTAATAAACTTTTATTTTCTTACGACTAATTATTTATAATAAAATAATTCATATTTATATTTAATTTTAAATGGAATTATTAGATAGAAATGAGTTGTTATAATGTAAATTATTACTATTAGATAACTAAAATAAAATTAAAATTAGTTTTAATAAATTTAAAGAAATGGTAAAATCACATTTCACATATTTATCTTCCCTTTTATAATATTATAAAAATTTAAGAAATGTGTATTTAATCAATCTATTTCGCTTGAATTTTATAGTATGAGTTTGAAAATATTAAACTATATATTAAAAATATGAGATATTTCGTAATTTTAATAAATATCTCATAAAATATAAAATAATTATTAATTAGTAAATAATATTTATCTTTGAATAAAATTTATTCAGGTTAAAAATTAGATAATATAATATAAATTATAAAATAATAAGTAATTAATAAATACAAATAAAATTAGTAGTATTTATCTTTAAATAAAATTTATTTAGATAAAATTTAAATAATATAACATAAAATATAAACTAATTAATAATTAATAAATACAAATAAAATTAGTAATATTTATTTTTGAATAAAAGTTTATTCAGATAAAATTAATAAATATAAATAAAATTAGTAGTATTTTTCTTTTAATAAAATTTATTTAGATAAAAATCATATGATATAATATAAAATATAAAATAATTAGTTGCTAATAAATTAAATATTTTAGAAAATAATAAATTTTAAAGGGAAGGGTAAAACTATCTTTTCTAATATCATTCTTTCCTCTTTTAATATACTATGATAGAAATTATTCATTATAAATTAAAACTATTACTATTAAATTGTTAAAATAAAATAAAATTAGTTTTAGCAAATTTAGATTATTTAATAAATTTTTATTTTCTTAAAACTAATTATTTATAATAAAAATAATTCATATTTACATTGAATTTTAAATAGAATTCTTAGATAAAAATAAGTTATCATAAATTAAAATTATTACTATTAGACAAAATAAAATTGAAATTAATTTTAATAAATTTAAAGGAATGATAAAATTATCATTTCATTTTTAAAAATTATGTATTCAATCAATCTATTTCGTTTGGCCTTTGTAATGTAAGTTTGAAAATGTTAAGCTATATGTTAATAATATGGAATATTTTATAATTTCAATAAATATCATAAAATATGAAATAATTATTAATTAGTAAATATAAATCAAATTAATAATATTTATCTTTAAATAAAATTTGTTCAAAGAAAAAATTAGATAATACAATATAAATTATAAAATGATAAGTAATTGATAAAGATAAATAAAATTAGTAGTATTTATCTTTAAATAAAATTTGTTTAGATAAAAATTAGATAATATAATATAAAATATAAAATAATTAGTAATTAATAAATACAAATAGAATTAGCAATATTTATCTTTAGATAAAAATTAGATAATATAATATAAAATATAAAATAATTAGTAGCTAACAAATTAAATTTTTTTAAAAATAATAATAAATTTTAAAGCACAAAGTAAAATTATTTTTTTCAATATCCTCTTTCCCTCTTTTAATATATTATGATATATATTAAATTAATTAATATAATATAATATAATTTAAATAAAAAAATTTTATTAACAGATGAAAATGAGTGTCACTCACTTATCTTATATTAATTTAATCAGATCTAAGTAAGGTTTGATATGCATTCTTTTATTATATAAATCATTACATTGCAATATATATTGATATTGTATGAATAATTTTAATTTATAAATTTGTTTTATTGAAAGTATATATTGATATTGTATGAATAATTTTAATTTATAAATTTGTTTTATTGAAAGTATGTACTATCCCTATCTCTTTTTTAAGGGTGGTTCTAGTTGTTTGATTTGTTTATTTATTTATCATTTTTAAAATTTTGAGAGTTTCAATTATTAATTTCCTATTTTATACTTATACTCCTAAAACATTAATTATCAACTAATTTATTAATCTTATTAAATGAATTGTTTATAAACTTAATATTAATGTTTTTTTGGCATTTGTAATTGGCGAATCAAAAAATCTAAAATATAACTGACTAAAGAAATGAAGATTTAAGAAAAATTAGAGTGCACTCGGTATGGTGGGAATGGGAGACTCGGGAACAAACCAGCACCGCCCAGAAAAGTTGTTAATGATAATACTCCGACAAGATGCAAATTCTGATTCTAAGTGGGCCGTCTGGATAACAGAGAAAGCTGTGGCTTTCACGAGCTTCAGGATCTCAAAACAATCCTAGGCTCCTGGTAATGAACATAAGCGAGGAAAGATAATTTTCAGAAAGCGAAATGGTTCTCTTGTCGAAGAATTCTCGAGCCGCCCTCCTCCCCCAGTCTTGAGGAATTGGATACAGGGGTTATTGATCAATTCTAACAAGTTTTCCAGTTTAAGGCATCCAGTGTAAGTTGGAAGATTGAGGACCTGTGTTTAAAATTCTAGCCCAACTTAAAGCCAGACTGAGAAAACTTGGTTGCTTCAGTTTTGCAAAATTTTGCTCATCTTCTCGACAAGTTAGTGGTGTAGAGGAAGAATGAAAACTGATCAACTGATAACAGATTAGGTTACAAGAAAAACTTTGATTGAATTCTCTCTGTACTAGTTTTATATTACTCCGAATTCTGATGCTTGAAACTCGCATATCCTCGGTCTCTGCTAAATTTGTGTCACTATTTGTTTTTCATTACTTCATGTTTACTATGATGGTTTAGGGTTTAATTCTAGTTTAGTTCAAGTTATTTAATCATTACATTTCTCAGAAAACGCGGCAAAAATTTCATGGCAACTATCAAAGCAAATCATGAATGAGCTATTCACACCTTCAGAGTCTTGCTTCGTAATTGGTTCACAGGTGTGATTTCACCAAGGGATGTGATCTCTTGTTTCATATAAGAGAACCATTCTGACAATTACTCTGGGTTTTCAGCAAAAATATGTTATGACACGTTTCTGTTGTAAGCACCTCAGTCTAATATTAATTTCAGGAGATGCAAAAATATAACAAGGTCAACAAGTTTATTAATAAATATTGGAGCTGAAGAATTACCTGGTGACGATTAAGTGACTTTGTCAAATAAAGTTAAAAGTCCCAATCCAAAACTTTTAAGTTGACTTGTGTGGTTGGTGGCTGGCAAGTCCAACTGGAGGCGATCTGTTGTTGCAGTTATCAGCCTTACTCTGGGTTCCTGACAAAGGCCAATATTATCTACAACAATCTCAGGAGATGCAGACTTGTATGGAGAGGAGTTGAAATTGTGTTTTATCAATATTTGTCTTTCTTTGTCACTCCAACTGAACAATATCCAGGAAGTTTTATCAATCCTTTATCATTTATTATTTGTCTAATTCTTTCGGCATCTTTCCATCTTCCAACTCCAGCATATATTTTTGACAGAATCACATAAGGAGTTGGATCTTGTGGCTCCAGTTCTGAGAGCTTCATTGCCATTTCTTCTCCCAGCTCGGAATGCAAGTGATGCATACAAGCACCAAGCAACGAAGCAAATACAGAAGCAGGAGGCTCAGACATGTCCTCTATTAGCTTCCTAGCTTCATCCAACTTGCCTGATCGACCTAGCAAGTCAACCATGCAACTGAAATGCTCTGCCTTCGGTTTCAAGCCATAATCACTGGCCATCATCCTGAAAACCTGCCATCCTTTGTCAATCGAGCCAGCGTGGCTACAAACGGATAAAACCCCAGTCAAAGTTGCGGAATTTGGTTCTACGTCCTGCTCCAGCATCTGCTCAAACACCTCAAATACAGAATCATGCTCCCCGTTTCTCCCATACCCAGATATCAGCGCATTCCAGATTGCTGGATCTTTTGGCTTCTTCTCAAACTGATCAAAAACTCTTCGTCCCCAAAGGGAGCACCCACATTTCATGTACATGTCAATCAGTCCAGTTGCCATAAATTCGTCAAAATTCATTTTGATTCTAACAGCATACCCATGAATCTCTTTTCCACGCTGCAAAGCAGATAGCGACGCACAGGCTGGTAATAAACTTGTAACAGACTTCAAACTTGGAACCACGCCGGAAGATTGCATTTTTTTGAAGAAATTAAATGCTTCAACCCCCTTCTCTAACCGTGCGAACCCGCTAATCATTGAATTCCATGTTGCTGAATCAGGTTCAAGTCCTTGAAATTCCAAACTTTCAAACAACTGGACAGCACCTTCACTCCGACCATTCAACATCATCCCGGCAATCATCGAATTCCACGTTATCAAGGTTTTATTACCATTCAGTTCATCGAACAACTCGTACGCCAATTTCCAGTAACCACACTTTGAGTACATATCTATGAGTGCAGTTCCAACCATAATGTCATCACTCATCTGCGTCTTTTTTATAAACCCATGAACCTGCCTACCAAACCGAATATACAAAAGAGCAGCGCAAGCAGAAATAACAGAAACTAATGTAATTGTATTAGGTTTTACAGTTGAAGGTTCTCTCATATCTTTAAAAACATTTAATATTACATTTGTCACCCCTTTATGCAAAAGCCCTGAAACAAGAGCATTATAACTCACTACACTCTTATTAGGCATTTCTCCGAAAACTTTTACGGCCAACATTACCTCTCCACAGTTACAGTATACAGTCAAAAATGATGTAGCAACATACACATCCGTATCAACACCCAACTTAATCGCCCAGCAATGCATTTGAATACAAAGACCAACATTATCATGACACGCAGGCAATATGCTAGCTATAGCAACAGAATTAGGCCTAAACCCACAGAACCCCATCTCTCTAAACACTAAAAAGGCTTCTTTAAAATAGCCATTTTGAGAAAACCCAGAAATAGTTGCGTTGAAAGAAGCCAGGTTTCGCTCAGACATTTCGTCGAACGATTTCAAAGCATCGTGGAAAAGATTGAGTTTCATATACACGCTGGAGAGAGCAGTGGCTGTATATATGTCAAGGCGAAACCCAGTTTTGATGATATGGGTATGGATAATTTGGGCTTGGAGAGGGGACCTGAGCTTGGCACATGCCTTGAGGAGAGGAGGGAAAGTGAATTGGTCTGGATATACAGAGGCAGAGTGGAGTTTAGAGTGGAAGGAAATGGCTTCCTTGTATAATCCATCAGCCACTAATTTTCTTAGTTGGCTCTTCATGCCTTTGGTTCCCGCTTGCTACCAAACTGGCTGGCAGGTGCTAGCCATTCTGGACCTTCTGCATGCTGCCTCTAACATCATTCGTGAATTTTACAAATTTCGAATGCCAAATCAATAATAGTTGGCAGCTCAATTTGCACCGAATCATGCAGCCTCAATGGGTTTAGTTCATTTGTGTCATTGTTATTTATGTTTGAGGGTGAGTATTAGTTATCTATTTAAGTCGGAGGTGATCAGATAACAGTCTCAAACTGATCTCGCAAATTAATTATTTTGTTCAAATAATAAATAAGTTATAATTTGAGATAAAAACAATAATAATATTTTAAAGTTGGAATGCAATCTAAACAATAAAAAAATTAATGAAACTAAAATTTAAAAGTTAAAAACTAAGTAAAGTTTCTTAATCAAAACTTTAAGTTTTAACAATAATGAAATATATTAATAATCAATACATACAATTAGTTAGAATCAAACTAACATAACTATTCATATGTTCTTTTTAAATCAATTTATTTAATTTATAATTTTTGATAAAATATGTAAAATTTATTTTTATTTTTAATCTAGTTTCTAATAATATCTTAAATATAATCAACAATTATTTAAAATTCAAGATATTCAATAAATTACACTATCATATTTTCATCTACATAATAATCAAGTATAAGTATAATGTATTTATTATTCGTTATGTTTATAAATAATTTTTTATATTTTTCAAATATAATTTTGTTATTTATAGATGAGAAGTTATGATTAAATTGAAAATTTATGAAAATGTAATTAATATTTATATTATTACTATTAAAGAGTAAATTTACAAAGTGTATATTTTTTTAATGAGAGGAACAATGAATTATAAAAACTTTATATGAAAATAAGTAAATTTTGTAAAATGATGAAATATTAATGGTTATAAATTGTTAGTTGTTTTAGTGGTATTTCTATAAACTCTACGTAATATATTATTTTAAAATTTATTAATATTTTGATTAAATCAAAATACTAAATATTACTTCGATCAGAATTCAAATATATAAAATGATATAATTTTTTTAACCTATATTATCAAAATAGAAAAAAGTAACTAAACTATTTTTATATGTAGTTAAGGATTAACAACCGTGTTGGATAAAATATTATGAAAAAGAAATATAGAATAATTTAAATTAATAAAAAGAAGCTTAGAGATAGAGCAGAGTGCATAAAATTGACAACATAATAAGAAATAGGACTGGAGTCCATTATGGGCAGCAACTTGGCTATAAAACACAAGAGAATAAAGGAGTGAAAGCAAAGCCAAAGGGACCGCTGACCTGAACCACCCAAACTGAGATGCCCTTTTTACACAATAATATTAATCATATAACTGCAAAAAAAAAAATCCCTACTTTTGCATAAATTTCTTCCAATTCTCAATATTTTTCTTTATATGTAGTTCTTTTTTCCATCTATCGTCATGCAAGTTTTTCTCTGATATTCCCGTTTGTTTTATGAGAGAAGAATTTTTGATCGCCATAAAGGAAAGCATATAGTTGGTTTCGTTTTGGGAGAATCAGCTTTACTCGCCGCGTTTCCTTATTAGTGAGTTTGATTTTGTTATTGTGTTTGATTTTTTTCTTGATTTTGCTTTTTAATCTTGTTGTTGGATGTTCTGATTTTGCCTTTGTTTTGTTTGATTGTCAATTTTTTTGGAGGTTGTCAGAGTTTTTGAATTAATGCAATTTGGTGGACTGAGAAGAATCTGGTTACGGATATAGGGCTTTGATGTGATATAGTCACGGTTTTTGTGTTCTAGATGTTAATACGTAAACTTGCTTGATTGGAACCAGAATATTGCTAATTATTAAATTTCTTACTTGTTTTCATGAACCTGTTACATTTTTGAGAATCTTAAAACTTGCATGTTTTGGTTGATATATGGCCTGATCAATAATTATCATCTATATGAACATGTTCATCGAGTGATTCTCCATGAGTAAGAAACTGATCTGAAATGTTTGGTTTGTTTGATTATCGTATTTGAATTTTACAGGCGGTGAGGATGTCGACCCCAGCAAGGAAGAGATTGATGAGGGATTTTAAGAGGTTGCAACAAGATCCTCCTGCGGGGATTAGTGGTGCTCCTCAAGACAATAATATCATGCTGTGGAATGCTGTTATATTTGGGTAGGTCAAGGGTGCAAATAATGTGGATTTACTCTCTTCTTGTTTTCCCTGCTTTCGTTCTAGGTTTTCGGTTAATGCAGCGCTTACGCTGTTTATTGTTTGATTTGCAGTCCTGATGACACCCCATGGGATGGAGGTAAAGTTAATTTTTCCAAGTGATCTGTCTTGCAGTGAATTTTTTACTACTTCCAGTTTATCTCCTCTTCTCTCTCTCTCTCTCTCTGTTTTTTTCTTTTGTTTTTTTTTGGGAAAAATGAAAGTAACATTCGATTCATTTTGATAATACCATTGTTCAGTCGTAATAATGCTCAACTCATATTGAGTCACAGCAAGCTGGCAACTTCATTGTCATTGTTAGTTTTCTCAGCTTATATTTGTAAAGATATTGCAAATGATTTACTATGCTATAAATCTGTGTGGGCAAGGAATGCCATTTTTATGTGGTAAGCCATGTGGACTATGAACAATTTTATTCTGGCTAATTTCCCATAGTATGCATTTTTTGAAGAAACCTCCAAGAGTGCAACTTACTTTTCTCTGTTATGAACTTTAATTGTTTCTATTTGCTACGGCCTTTGATCATTTCTGTTTGCTGGTGACCTTAATGTGAGAGCAATTCTCTTATGGTTAGTTGATTACAACTTGAACATATTGGCATCTAGGTAGACTTTGATGTCATAAATATAGAGATTAGCTTACGTGGTTATTGTTAATTTAATATAGAGATTATCTTACATGATTATTTTTAATTGTATTAAAAGTTGTTATATCAGTGGCAAACTTGGGACCAGATGTTTTTGAGCTTTTCAGGTACCTTTAAGTTGACGCTTCAGTTTACAGAAGATTATCCAAACAAGCCCCCAACAGTGAGATTTGTTTCTAGGATGTTTCATCCAAATAGTAAGTTGAATGCAATTGTCAAGGCATAATCTCCATTTATGATATGACAAGTGATCTTAAGTTTTTAAGTATGCTATAAGTGATTTTAAAATTTAAATTTTTAATAATAACATTTGTCTTAGGTAAAAGTTTTATACGATAATTTCACATAAACTTATAATTTAACCAATTTATCTTTAAAGGTATAAATTTTAAATTTATATTTATTTATATAATATATCTAAGGTAGAAGGATTTATATGATAATTATAAAATGAAATATGTATCAACCTAACACAACCTATCTTGTATACTTTATATATACAAAATACTTAGTAGACATAACACTTTTCTCATTCTAATTAATATTAAAGATGAAACTTAAGCAAAATAAACATTTATGTACTTTATCATTGTAAAATACTTTTTAATAATTCATCACATAGAATTTAAAAGAAAATACATTTAATAAATCAATATTAAATTCTCATAAAACTAAATTCTAAAACTCTTATGGAAGTATGGTTTATAACTTATTATTCTCATCTAACACATGAATCTCATGAGTGCAGGATTCCCTAAACTCAATCTCACTTACTGGTGAGAGATTTTCTAATCACAACCTCACCACCCTCACTAGGAGGGATTCCCTAAACTCGACCTTACTAGTGAGTATCTAATTCTATCAAGGGATTTCTTAAACTCAACCCTAATAGACATATCACATATCTAGTTTCATTTTGAGTTATTAGCATTTTAAATATAAAAATATATTTTGTGTTAATATAACAACTTTGAATATTAAATCACTTTTGCATTTGAAAATGGACTCATTAAATAATAAATGTTTACCACCAATAAACATATAAGTAACTTTTTTTAGGAATTGTAGTACATCATCAAACCTAACAATTAAATTCAATATAAACATTAATAAAGAAATTTTTTAACAATAATAAAATCATATCAACAAACAATTTAAATTATAAATTCATTTAAAATAAATTATATATATATGTGCACAAACCTCAAAATAGAGCATATATATAATAACTTGAATCGAGCTTACTTCGGTGATTTCTTTGGTTCCAAATCCTCGTTGGCTGAAAAATATAAGAAATACTTTATAAGATTCTATACAAATTTCTATTATTTATTTATTTTAAATTTTAAATTAAATTATCTTATTTATTTCTTTTAAATTTTATTAGGAAATTTCTACCAAATTTTTGACGGAGTGTCCTCTTTTTTTGGATATTCCAAAATTTTCCTAATATTTTCTTCATATTTTCTACTTGTTTAACATCTAAAAACACTTCTACTATCAACTCTACCATGAAACACATCTTTGCCTCCAAATCTTCAATTGATTTCATAAAGACATCACATTATATAATTTGCAATTCATACAATACCACATGAATGAGATATAAATTCACATTTGATTATATAACACACGTTTAAAGGATTTTTATCTATATGTATATATAATCATGTTACCATTCCATTGGACATTTTGTTATTAGCTTTTACTTTACAAATTGTAAGCTTTTGTTTTCTTGATACCCCTTCACTTTAATATTTTATTTACTTTTGTTGATTTGGTACGTATTTAATAAGTTGAAACTATAACAATAATCTTTCAACTTGAATTTAAGCAACATAATTAATACCTTATAACTTAGTAAACCAACAAGCCTATATAATTATTTAAATTTTATTGCTAGTTTGTTAAGTTTACATTGCATTTAATCATTATAATATCATTTTGATATTATTAGCTTAACTCATTGTTTATTTAAATAAATTATTGTTAACCTTGACTGGTTCAACATATAACTCATCTCAGTTTATTATTTCTATCATTTTTTTTTATCCATAACATACTCTCAGTTGATTTTTGTTGTCTCCATTCTGGCTAATTGATTGTATATTCATTCTAACAATAAATTATTAGCATACATTTGTCAGCTTATTCTTCTAAGTTTTCGCCTAACAAATATATTTCTTAAATCTAACATTAATAAATTATTTTTTGTTTATATCTTCATTAATAAGTTTCTCTACACATACCATCTCAATTAATCTTAGTATTTAATTTTCTTATTATCCATATAATTATCATGTCTAATTTTAAAGATTCTTCCAACAACTAATAGGGAATTGAGAATTTACAGTTCTCACAACCTAACCTTCTTGATTATTAATTGTTCGAGCTATAATAGAGTAAATTTCTAGCTTACTTACTGGTTGAAATTTCCCTTGGCAGCCGATGTTTGAAATTGAAATTCACAGACGCAACCAACACTTCCAACAGAAATCACTCGAGCTAATAATTAGCTCACAATTTCTTTGAATTGCTTGTTGAAAATTCGTAGAAAATTAAGATCTTTCATGTCGATTGAAGCTTTCCTAACGACAGCTTATGTTTGTTTTTCTATCTTTGGCTTTAAAGGCTTCTTCCTCACCAAATAAATTCTTCAGTCAAATTCTTGCAAGTAATCGCCTCCAATAACTCTCTTTTTCTTCACCAAGTGAACCCTTTTTTTTCTTGTTTCTTTCTTTCTTCCTAGATTTCTCTTTTTCTTTCTTCTCTACTTCTTGGACCTTCTTTCTTTGTTTTGATTTCTACCATAAATTCTTACTTATTTCTTTTCTATTATTATTTTTATTATTATTATTATTATTATTATTATCTTTAATTTATTCTAAAACCAACTATTTCTCATAGCTATTTATTTTATTTATTTAAATCCTTATTATTTTAGTATTTTATTATATCTTAATTTAATTTAATTTAATTAATTATTATTTTTTAAAAAATTTATTATCCCATAAGTAATATTTGTTTTCAATTAAATTTGATATATGTATTTTTTATTTATAAATTCTTTATAACAACGTAATTATACCTACATTAGTTATAATAAAATAATACTATAAAACTTATAAAATATGTCAATTAACGATTGTGACAACAATAACTTCATTTTTTTTCTTAATCCTGATTTCCAGTTTTATTGCTTAATCTTTTGACGACAACGTGCAAATCTTTGAAAACTGAGAATGTTGATATTTAGTCAATATATTATTTTCCTTGGGCTTATTACTATTGCCTATCTGATGGCTTGTCATTGTTCATTTTTTTTATACATGTTCACACATTAAGAATATTTTAGTATGTAGAAGTCCTTCAGCATAAATTTTGGTCTAGTTTGATTTACGTTCTTATTTTATAACACATATGCACCTAGTGATCTTCACTTTTCATGTTCATTTTCTTCCAGCATGTTAATGCAACTATCGTTTTGCTTTTATATGTATTTGAAATTGGATATATATTTTCTTTCTTATCTCAAATATTTTGATTCTAAACTAATACATTTTTGTTTGCCTTTTCTACAGTTTATGCAGATGGAAGCATTTGTTTGGACATCTTACAGAATCAGTGGAGTCCTATTTACGATGTGGCGGCCATACTCACATCAATCCAGGTAAAAAGGAAATATTCATGAATTTTGTTTTGCAGAGTGATCTTTATTAACATATATCAAAATTTACAAATCAATTTTAAGTCAATGTGGATGTCCTTGTCCTTTGTGCTCGATGTTATACATTCAGTTATCCTATCCAATAATGTAACTCATTTGTTGTTGGTCATTAAAACTTAAAACTACATGACTGATTGACTAATATTGGCATAGTAAACACTTATCATGTTGCATTTAGTCCCCCAAACAATTGTTTTTGTTATGAGCCATGTGTTATTTAATGTGTTATTCTTGTTTTATTGCAGTCATTACTCTGTGACCCCAATCCAAACTCCCCTGCAAACTCAGAAGCAGCTCGGATGTTTAGTGAGAACAAGCGTGAATATAATAGGAAAGTACGTGAAATTGTCGAGCAAAGTTGGACTGCTGATTAGTGAATTGTAGTTTGACAGCTGAATTTGAAGCTGTCCTCTGTGTTGTTTAAATACATCCAACGTAAAATTATGGTGGACTATGTCTATTGTTATATGTTTCCTTTTGGTTACGAGGGATGTTGGCCTCTTCGTTGCAATGTTTAGCGTACCAGCTTACGTTGCCTTGTGTTTCGAGTTTAATTTTTAAACAAAGGAAATGGGTAAAAGTTGCTTTCATCACGTTTTCTGCATGGAAAAAACAGGGTTTGTGCAGGTGTCTTCGCAAATTAATTAAAATTTGCAATCCAAATCCTGTAAGTTAAAGATGTACAGCTGGCAATTATCGGTGGTTCTAGGACTGGGCGCATATGAATCGAAGCAGAACACAAGTTATTAAGAATAGGGAGATTCCAAGATTTATAATAATATTGCTCTCAGGATGTCGCTGCCATCGAAGGACTTTGCTTCCCAGCTTTCTGGAAATGTATTTTGGTTATTTGAAAATGTCAATGAATGCCTTCTGTACGCATCCTCCGTTAAATAAGAATAACTTTGGGAAATCCTTTGATTTTCTATTTCTAACTTAATATGGATGAGTCGATTGACCTTCGATCACCAGTACAGCTTCAGCCATCATCCTTGAGACAACGATCATTTTCTCTCTCGAAATGGAGTCAAGAATTTGACATTGCATCGTTTTCACAATCAGTCATTTAACTAGTCAGAAATAGAAGAATGATGCATTCCGAAGTAAGCAACCTATGCCGTTCAATCCAACAAACAAAATTTAGGGGGGAATGAGAGACAACTATTATTTATAAGTCACCTTAGTAGCTTGCAACAACAAGAGAAGTCCTTGCACCTGATATGAACCAATTTAAAAGGAAAGGAAAATGATGTTCTCATGCTTTAACAAGACATGAAAGAGACCTAGGATCAATTTCCCTTGTTTTATCCTTTTGCATTTCCTTTCTTCATTATAGTTTACTCATTATTGCCTTCTCTCCTAAGGTTTGCCCTTCTTTCTTCGATGTTCTTCCTACTATCAGAAGCCCTCCATGATTCTCCACTCTATGAAGTTACCCCATCAAAAGGAGCATCATGAATAAATTACCAATGGTTGCTTATGGAAAACAACCATTGTTATAATAATTTATAAAATGTTAGGAAGAATCATAATGTATTTAAAAGATATATAATTCAACCTTTTAAAATGATATGGTTTTTAGATATGTATCCCTTCATAAATATGTTATTATAGTATAACAAGAATTATTTTTCTCTTCATTTTGTTCTATCCTAAAAACTGTTTTATTACTGTAAGCATCGGTTTTTGCTGCGGTCCAGAGCGAGGCTTGTGATCTCGCGGACCGAGGACACACTTGGAGTGAATTAATTGTCTTAAGCAGGCAAGCAAGAAAGCGTATAAGTAAGCACACAGCGCGGCATGCGATTTGGCGTAACATAGTTGCATATAGAATGACGGATAATGCTATATGGCATTTGAATGACATGACATATGTATGACATGTAAAGTGATGACATAATAAAATGACATGACATATGCATGATATGACATAATAACATGGTATATGCATGATATGGTATAGTGATGTGCATGTGAATTGGCATTCGATATGACATGTGATGTGGCATATGACATGACATGTGACGTGACATGGTATAATGACATAGCATAATGACATATGACATGGCAAATCGGCATGGTATAGTGGCATATAACATGAAAAATAGCACATATGGCATGGCGGATTGACATATTTGGATTGTATTGAGATACAAGATAATATATGTTATGGCATGGCATATGCATGGCATGACATAGAAGTGTGTGATGTGGCATGTGACATGACATGTGACATAATATGGCATGTATATTTTAGTAAATATAATAAACCATCCACGAAATAAAATTATCGAAAGGCCGGTGAAAGGGATTGAGGAATTAGGGGATACACGGGGGAATTTAAGGCTAAATTACACAAAATAAAGGGATAATACTATCCTATTACATAAAATCTTTGTGTATACAATATTTTGGGATGTTAAGTAGCTTCCCCTCCTCCTCGGGAAAATTTCCACCTCGAGTAGCATGAGCCGAAAATGCACGAGTGAAAAATACAATATAAATAAATAAATTCATTAGTAGTAAATGAATTTATGACTTATTTAACTAATTCTATGTCATATGAAAGCATGAATCAAAAGCCAAAGTTCAATTAATTGTATGGCAACAATCAAGAGAATTAACATGAGCCAGATCATGAAAAATAAATAAATAAAAATAATTTTAGGCAAAATTATTTTCAACCGATCATGTAATATCAAATGGGAATTGCTAACATCACATAAACAACAATTAGAGATAGTAACTCGACCAATCGAAGCCAATCTTATCAAAAATCACATTTTAACAAGTTAAATAAGCATTTAATCGATAAAAATTAATTTTGGGGCCAAAATTAATTAAATGTGATTAATTTATGATAGATTCAATACATTTGAGCTACTGTCAAGCATTAAATGTTACTGGAATTGTCACACCCAGCCCATACCCAGGCGAACATGCTCCCGTAGCACAGACAGCGGCCCCTAGAAGAAGACCAGTGCCTGTACCACCAGGGATACATCATGCATACGTCGTATGGGGACACACTCTAAGCCTAATGGTGGTCGTGCGACGGAAACAACGTGATGTTCAATCAAATACCCGGGATCCGTTCATCATACATCAAACACTCAAGCAATATACAAAAACAGGCTATACTGTATCCCATATAAAACACCTGTTCTACAATACGTGAGTGTATACAGAATACCACCAAAAGCTATACAATATATACAAGACTACTGCCACCCTAGCTACACAATCCAAATAGGAGCCGAAGTATGCTGTAGAAGTCCCGTACCAAAATGAGATCCGTCCGTCTCAGCTGACGACCTCTAGTCCTTCCTTGATGGCTCACCCGTGGGCTCTGAACCTACGTTCATCAAATGACAAACGCTGAGATAAAACTCAGTGGTGCTAGAAACACATATAACCAATCATATAATATGGAACAATTCATCATTAATCATCATATGCAATGCAAATGCCA
>CANYBF010435464.1:0-33082 GCA_948192965.1 Dalechampia spathulata
TTATTAATTGTTGCATTCATTTATTAGCGCCACTGAGTTTTACTCAGCGTTTGTCAATTGATGAACGCAGGTCTGAGCACATCTGAGATGAGATGGGGTTAGCGGTGTTTGTCGGCAGTGTGGGGCACGACTTCTACAGATATTGCGAATGTTGCCCGGGACTTACTTAGACAGACTCCAACGGGCATTGTATATGCTAATTATGCTCCTTTCATTTTTTGCAGTAATACTAGGTTGTGTTATGTTGACTACTACCCGTCGATGCCACTGGGGATAATTGTAGTCATGTATATATTTATTTTCCACTACGTGTTATACTTGCCTCAGTGTTGTTTCTTATCTCCTCGAGATATGTTTGAGTATTATGATTGAAAAAAATTTCAATTGGCATGTTTGGTATATTATGGAACGATGGGTTATTTTGTGATTGTTTTCCCTTATAATGAAATTTTGGAACTCGAGAGTGGAGTTTCAGGGTTTCATTACGGGACATGTCGCTACATGAGGTGTGACATAAATAATTATAAAAATCACAAATTTTATTTTATATTTTACATCAATATCAAATGATTTAAAAATTTTATAAAAATATTGATTTCTCTCATAAAAGTAATAATTATTTTGTTACATTTAATTTTTCAATATTTTTTAAATTTAAATTAATTTATTCTACAACCTACATCAACTTAAAAAAATATCCAAGAAATTAAAAATTCTAACTATTTATTTTACTCAATATAAACAAATAATAACTAAAATTTAATATCATATTAAAAATTAAATATATAAAATTAATAAAATTTTTAAAAACTAAATTTATCAAACAATTTTTATATTTAATACTTAGAAATTTAAAGACTTTATTATTCAACATTAATTTTTAATTTTATCAAATATAATTTAAATTATTTTTTTAATCAACAGAAAATGATGTCTTTGGTATTTGTCCTTTCCATCTAATCTATATTTTATCAATCTTTTCCATGCAAAATTTTCAAATATATCAAAAAACGGTTTCGGAAAAATTATATAAATTATTTTTAAAAAATAATATTTCTTAAATATTTAACCTCATTATTATTTTGATATGAAAAACAGTTACCTTTTAAAAAGGCTTAAAAATCATTAAAATTGTTTCAAAATAAAAAATAAAATTCATTCCTATTTTAATTACCTTTATTTCTATTTAATACATTTTTTAAAAGCAAGTAGGGGTAAATATCAATTTATTCGTTCAGTTTATATAAAAAAATTTAAACGAAATCAAATAAATTAAAAATCAAATTTATAAAACTAAAATCAAACCAAAATTATTAAAAATTGATGAACTAAAAATAAATTTATAACAACCAAAATTAAATCATATCTTCTAAAAACCAAAAAAAATCAAATTAAATAAATTAAATAAATTAAAAGCTGAATCTATAATAAATAAAATCATATGATTAATTCAAAATAATGTCATTTTGACTAATATAAAATGACGTTATTTTATAATGTAGTTTTTCGTTTGTTGATTTTTCAATTGTTTAGTATTTATAATAGAATTAAAAATTAAAAATCAAAAAATTTTAATATTGCAATCGAACTGAAAACTGAAAAATCTATTGAGTCGGTTTGTTCGGTGTTGGGTAATTTTTGCTACCCTAATATCTAAAATGAAATGGGCCCATTAAACTTCAATAGTTTAGAACCTAATTTGGGGCCAATTAAATAACCAGTAATTCCCATGCTGGCTGGCTGGCCTTTGATGAAATGGTTATTAGTTCCCGCCAAAAATGTGACGAAAGAAAACAGATCGTTTTTTAACCGTTAGCTCGCCGTTTCACGGGACTGTCACATTTCAAATCAATTCCACTTCCTGCCACGTGTATGTCTCGATCACCTCCTTCCTGCCACGTAACCCATCGTATCTCCCTGTAGCCTTCAAAAACAAAGCCATACAGTTTCCTCATTACGAAAATGAACACATCTCGCCAAAGAACAAAAAGAAAATTATTTTAATATTACGAACTTAAAATACTAATCTCTACGAGTCATCACTTGTTCAATCAATTTAAGTAAGTAGCCATGAGGGTTCCAGTCGGTTTCCTTGCTTGGCTATGGAGTTTTCTCTACTTTTTGCCCTTCTTTTTGTTGCTTCTTGTACTTGGCCTTGTCAAAGGTACGGAAATATATCTGATGTTTATTGTTTGATGAAATGGGTATCTGTTTTTCTGATGAAAGTTTGCTTTTTTGTTGACCAGCTGTTATAATATGTCCACTGGTAGTTGGGATTGTTTTAATTGGTAATTCAGCTGTGATCATTGGTCTTTGGATTGCTCATTTCCTGTGGACTCTCTACTGTGTTGCTAGGTATGTAATTATTTGTGTTCCTCGTCTAATTTGTTGGTTTATCACTTTGCAATTTTTATTTTTTGGGTTCTAATTTTTTTTGTAGAACTAAGAGACTTGGACTGGTTTTGAAGATTTTAGTGCTGTTTTTGTTGCCATTTCCGTTGATTGTATGGCCTGTTATCGGAATTGGCGCCAGTTTTCTGGGTGGAATTGGTTATGGATTCTTTGCTCCTCTTGTTGCTACCTTTGAGGCTGTTGGAGAGAATTTTAGGGACAAATGCTACCATTGCTTTGCTGTAAGTTTTCCCTTCATACTTTCTAATTTTCCACTAACTCCATTAGGATTAAGAGCTTACTGCAACCTGAATTTTAATTTATTCACGCACGTTAACAGGATGGTTGTTTATCCACCACTGAAGGCAGCTTCACAGTGGTACGAGATTTTAATGATTTTTGCTTCCATTCCTACTTCTCTTTCATGGATGACTTATTTGAGCAAGTCCCAGAAGGGGAAAAACCTATGAATATCAGGTTATACTACTGTTTCTTTAATTTGACCATGATACTGAGTATTAGAACAAAATTTTACGAATATAACAAATGATTTGATTTTTCTGTCTTTCTAGGCTATCAAAATTGCCAAGTTATTTGTTGGTGGTCCTGATAGCTGTGCCGGTAGATGTTCTTATGATCACAGCTGTTGCTCTATGGAAAAGCCCATTTATGCTCTTCAAAGGATGGAAGAGGCTATTAGAAGATTTGATTGGTAGGGAAGGGCCATTCTTGGAGACAGTTTGTGTTCCATTTGCTGCTCTTGCCATCATCCTTTGGCCTTTGGCCGTTGTGGGAGCTGTGCTTGGTGCAATTGTGGCCAGCTTCTTTCTTGGACTTTACAGTGTGGTGATAGTCCATCAGGTCTGCACCATGTTGCCTTTCCGCTCGATTTACTGTTTTTAAGTAATCATATTCAGTGATATCCATGATATTTTTAGGTTGAGAACATTTGGTTAACCAAGATCCATTAATTTCCAGGAAGACTCGCTCCTGATGGGACTTGCCTATATTGTGACCGTGGTTTCTTTATTTGATGAATATGTAAATGATTTACTTTACTTGAGGGAAGGTTCGCGCCTGCCCAGGTATGTTTATTTGGTTTGCAGTCTTACACGCATACGCATGCCTAGCACATTGTCGTAAGAGCTTAAATCTACTGGAAAAGTGACCTGGGAGCTTTGGCCGCATTGGTTATGTACCATTCCTATTTTTCGAGCAAAACAGGAGCTGAAAATTGTATGGTTGTGGCTAACATTAAAGAATGAAAATAGAAAAATGGAATTACTGAGCAGAAACTAACGTGTGAAAGTGGATGAAACAGACATGATCATTCAAACTGCGAACTTCTGATCTTCGATAAATAAATATGTTAATCGTTCCACAGATTTGATGTTTGGACATGTGTGTGACAGCCAGGCCTAGATATAGGAAAAACATGGGTGATCTGGATGCGGATGAAAGCAACAATGATTTGAAGAACAGGAGAGAGAACTCATTGGAATTGAAACTATCCTCACATAGATCAAGAACTTTGAAGTTGGCAATCCAACAATATAAACCAGTTCATGTAAGAATTTTCAACATTTAAGTGATCATCAATGTGTGTTCCGCGAACTTAAGTTTAAATTTCAAATGTTACAGGTATTGGATTGGTTATTTAAATCCTGCGAGGAGAATGGCAGGATACTTCTTCATGAAGGACTGATAAATATTAAGGATATCGAGACATGCTTTCTGAAGGGTGATTGTAAGAAGTTGAGCATCAAACTTCCAGCTTCGTCTCTTTTCCAATGTTTGCTTGCCTCTGCAAAGTTCGACTCCTCTGGTTTGGTCATCTGTAAGTCTTTTCTGATACTTTTGTCCTCAGCTTGATGAACGTTATTGCTCTGATTCATATCATGATCATCGTAATTTGACTGTGTAGCTGACGATGCAGAGCTGACGATGACTAACGGACCAAGTGATAAATTGTTCGAGTGGCTAATCGGACCACTATTGATCATGAAAGAGCAAATAAAGAAGCTCCAACTAGATGAAAGCGAAGAAGCCTGCTTGAGAAAGATAACTATAAAGGGCAAGAATGAAAAGCCTGAATATTGGGATGAGTTCGGATTTCCATCCGAGGACAATGTCAGAAGAGCCCAGTTGCAAGGCATAATTAGAAGGTCAACTGCTGAGCTCCCTGTATTACTGCATATACATTCGCCCATAAACTTAACCCTCCTGGTGTGAATGTAATATCTGACAATGTATACAATATGCTTTTCATTTGTGACAGATTGGAGGGCATTGTAGCTTCCTTGACACGCATACCAACATTTCGACGTCGCTTTATGAATTTAATGAAGGTTTTGTATTTGGAGGCAATCCAGGCTGCCGCTTCTTCTGGTCATAGTGGAAGGGCATTAAAATCAAAACGTTCAAGCAAGAGCTTTAACGACGACAGGAACAGAGAAGATAGCAGAAATATAACTGAAAATGAGGCGAAGATTAGGACCTTCGACGGTGAGAATATAGTGTGATTTAGGCTCCATGGAAATGAAGATATAAGTAAATGGCAGGATGGTAGGCAACTTTCAACAGTTGGCGTGTTTTCTGTGAATTATTGCCAACGAGCACTGTGATGCAGTCAGTTCATTGCATTTTATCCAATCAAAATGGTTATAGTCAATTGCATGGTCAATGTATTTTCATTCTACGGTTAATTGTTGTCAGGTTGTCAAAGTTTCCAATATTAACCTATATATAGTAAAGATTTTGACAAATATTGTTTGTTTACCCTTAAGTTTCGTGTCACCTGTCTCCTGACAGCCTCTGGTTGGAGTCGTTTTCTATGTTGACTCACAAAGCTAATATCATTTCCGCTATTCCTTGACCACATTCATCTGGGAAACAGGAAGAAGACAAACGATCTGGATTCCAGTCTTTTTTCCTGTAATTCTTTTTCTGTTCTCTTGTTGCAATAGAGAGTGTTGTGCTACTTTCAGGTGGTTTAGCTTTGTCATTCCTGGATTTATCATCAAGTTCCAGGTCAGGATTGCTTGGAACAAAAAGATCAAGAATCTGTTATTAGTCATGCCCAGATTATTCCAATCTGAGCATAAATAATTGATATATTGTTGTCAATGTCTTTGCCGCTTCCGTTGAGAGCCTTCTCGGTACAAGCTCAGTCATCAACGCATTTAGCAGAGAAAGTAACAGATGATTCTGTCGGCCATAAAACGCATCAAAGCACTGTAACTTTCGTATATCAGACTCATTTTTCAGGATGCTGCTGTAATGTAACAGTTTTATGGTGCAAAAATCTCATGAATCATTCCCTCAACCTTGTCTTGAATAATCCTGAAAGCGGTCAGGTTTTTTACAGTTGCAAGATTGACCTTAAGCCATGGCTTTTTTGGAGCAAAAAAGGGTGCAAATCTTTCGAGCTTGAAGGTTGTCAGGTAGAAATCCACTGGGACGTGCGATGCGCTAGATTTTCCGGTAGCCCTGAACCGCATGGTGATTACTACGTCGTGATGATTTCCGATGGAGAGGTTGTATTACTGCTGGGAGATCTCAAGAAGAAGGCCTTTAAGAAGACAAAATCAAGACCAGCTCTTATAGATCCAATCCTGGTTTACAAGAAGGAAAACGTGTTTGCGAAGAAAACCTTCTGTACCAGAGCTAAATTCGACGAAAGAAAACAAGAACATGACATTACCGTGGATAGTTCAACGACAGGGCCTAATGACCCTCAAATGAGGATTAGCATAGATGGCGTTGTAGTAATTCACGTGACGAACTTGCAATGGAAATTCAGAGGGAATCATACCCTGACGGTGGATAACCAACCTGTCCAAGTTTTCTGGGATGTTCATGATTGGCTGTTTAATCCTCCAGGATCAGGACATGGCCTGTTCATATTCAAACCAGGAGCATCAGATTCTGACGACGACAGAGAAGACAGCAGGAAGAGTACTGACAGCGATGCCAGCCATGGAAGCAAATATTTTTCAACGAAAAGCAACAATCCTGCCCCTGAATTCTCCCTTTTCCTCTACGCCTGGAGGATTGAATGAAAGTCATTGTTTTCCAGGGACTAGTAATTATATATATTTCAGCTTTTCTTACGTAGATGTAACCTCTGCAGTTTTTACATGAATATTAGTCCGCTTTTTAATGAGCGAAATTGTTATTATAAACTATATAAATAATAGGCTATTATATTCAACATTTTAAATAATTAAATATTCAATATTTCAAATATATTTTTTTAAAAAAAGGATAATAAATAACAAGGTAAAATAAAATTAATAATAATAATATGTTTATTTTTTAATGCTAATTATATTTTAATAGCTAAAAAAACCGTCGATAATTAATTAATAATTATTTATTAAAAAGACCTACAAATTATTGCTTTAAATGGTAATTTCTTACCAAAATAAAATTTAAATTATTGTAATTATTATTTATTTAATTTAATTGCATTTTAATCCACCCGTTGACATGGTTTTTTTAGCTGTTTTTAATTTATAGAAAAAACAACGAATTCAAAATTTTCCAAGCCTGACGCTTTCCCGCACAAAAAGCATTATACGCGCGTCTCACTCCCTTTCCCCACTCGCACTTCCCTACACCGCTGCTCTTCAAAAAACAAAAGAAAATGCAAATCAAACCCTAGAAATTCACAATTCCGTTTGAATCGAATTCGTACCTAGTCCCCACTCAGACCCTAACATGGCCTCGGAGCCGCCATGCAATTCCTTAACCGACGAGGAAACAATTGCTTTACGGAAAAAGCGGTCGCGGCGCGTGAGCTTTGCTGACCGGGAAATTACCTCCGTACACATCTTCAACCGCGACGAGGATGTCTCCGAAGCAGAAAATGAAGTGCTGGGGCTTTTTAGTGACCTTGTTGATATTGATGATTCTAAAGACTTGTCACCAAATGTTGGTAGTGACAATGCTGACGTTGATGATGATGATGTTGTTGCTGCGAGGAAGTCGTTTTTGAGACCGCTTGAGTCTCCGTCTCCTGGTAGTAGCACTATTGCGGGCTCTGCTACTTCCAACGATGGTTTGTATTTGACTTTTATTTTATTAATTAATGTCCGCGTCAGGAGTTTTTTTGGAAACGGGTATGGAAATAGAAATGTACAATCTAGATTCAAGGGATCTTGTTCCAGAAACATATTTTTATTATTAAGTTCATTTAATTTGGAGGTATTTTAAGAACCAATATATTTATTATTAGCTACTGTTCTGTTAAAATTGTGCTTATATACAAACACCGAAAAATTTTGGTTCTGCTTGTATATCAAACAAGGATGTGGAATCCCATTTCGTCTTTTGTTGATTGAGCCTAATTGGAAGTAGTGAACTCAGTCACTAGCACGACTTAGGTCAAACTGAATATGCCTTTACCTATAAATTCGTTTATATTTCTTAATGTTACACAATTTATGTATTAGTCATGCAAGATGGCTTTGAATAGATAAACAAATAAGTGGAGCTTATATTTATCACAGATGAATATTGATGTGTTGTCATAAATTTATGATTACCTTTAGAGGAATCCTGGAAGCATTTCTTTCTGATGTTTCTTTTTTTCAGAGGACAACTTTTTTGGGCCTGTATCAACGAGTTTTATTAGGCATGGGACACTTTCTGATTCTGCTGCATCAGATGACAACCATGATGTTACTATGGATTCAACATCATTTTCAATGCATTTTCGAAGTCTTGCAAGATCAGATTCAGGAGGAAGCACCTTTATCGAAGAAAGAACACCTTCGCATGCAACTGCTACTTCTGATTCAGGAAGTTTTATGATTTTAACAAAGGCCAAGAAGCTCCTTCCTCAGTTTTCTCTTCCTGACGAGAAAGCTAGTGGTATTAGAGATTCAAATGACATGAGTCTTGTGGGGGAAAATCCACGTAACTACGATTATGGAAAATTGTCGCCTAGGCTAGAAGCATTACTAGCCGAAGGCATCAAAGATCCAAAGGGTGTCTTTGTTTCTGGTTCTACCAATAAAAAATCATTAAAGAGCAGCGAGGTTTTCATGACTAACGAAAATTTAAGTGGCCACATAGATCAAAAGGATGGAAGCAAAATTGCTAACCTAAGCATGTCTAGTGTGGGGATATCTGCGGGTCACATGGAATTAGATGAGGTGAATGGTATTTTCTCAACCAATTGTACTGATCAGATTAGAAATGGTTGCTTAACACACAGAAATGAAGATTCAGCAGCTGCTATTCAACATGAAATAGGAGCTTCTAATCAAATGGGCAAAGTAAGGTTTCTGTTTTGGATTAGAGTTTAGCCTATGCTTTGGTTTCTTGTACAGTTAATTGACCAGCTTGATTGGTCTATTATGACGAATCACATTTGTTACTAGTGTTCTGTCCATGTAATGTTTATTATGATCTTTAATTTTTTGGAGGGTTGATCTATGATCCTTCTTGGCATTATTCTCCACAGCAATGATGGCATAATCAATTTTTATATTTTTGGTGCTGTGCATTTTTCCTGATTGCTGTTTATGCACTCATGGTTTTTTATAATAAAAGACCATGTGATATGAGTGGAAGCAACTTCTGTGGAGTTGTTTTTCTCAGGTTTTCCTAACCTGGGATTGCTGGCTATTCTAACATATATTTCAGTTTCTAGCTCTTGTCATGCAGCTCAATGTGGCAAACATATTCACTTATTTTGTGATCATTGAGGATTATGTTTTGCCGATGAAAATTAATGCAATAGCTTATGCACGAGATTTTCTTTTTCCTTTTTCATTTCATTGCAGATGAACAATGACTGTACTAAATCTATGATTGCGACAATTTCCCCTGCTGTTAGTGGTGTTGCTTTACAGAGCATGGATGGTAAAGTGATGCCGTTTGCAGAACAGGAAGCTGTACAAAATTTAACCGAAAGCTTAGAAGAAACTTCTCCTAAAGATGGAAGAGGGAATTTTAGCATTTATCAGGGCTCTAATCAACTTAGATCACCACTAGTTGGATCCACATCCTTGGTGAATACCAAACAGCAGCAAATATTTTTTAATGCTGCTAAATCCAATGCAGAACTGTCATATGTTACTCCTTCCCCAAAGCAATCAGCTTCTGTTTTAGGTAAAGAAAATATAAATACTGCCGAAGATATGTTGTCTATTTGCAAAAGCATTTCTAGGTTCAAACCTTTAGAGCCTTCTCCTCTTGCCCATTCTTTAAAGGATGGAATTGACAGATCAAAGCTCAGATTATCAAAGCTCCGTTCTTCTGTAACTTCTCCCATCAATGCTGTTGCTGAAGAAATCCTCAAAGATATCAGGAGTAATATTGTGGACGCTCCAGTTGTTATCTTAGAAAAACATTTGCTCAGTTTTGACAGGAAAAATACACACTCTGAGGAAACGAGCTACACAGGTAGTGCTGGTATTGGGAACCTTAAAAACCATAGTGGTTTGAACAAAAATGACGGACCTGTAATTTTTACAGAAGATCATGGATCCTTGATTCCCATGCCTACGCATATTATTTCCAAGGGAAGAGCTACTTATCCACCTGATAATTCTGTCTCTCCTTCATCAAAGATGTTGGAACAGAAATTGCCCTCATTGAACGAACAACAACACACTCTCTGTCACAACGTTCAGGATGATGAGCTGGTTAACATTGGCTTAGGACATGATAAGAGTTCCACTGGAAATGCTACCATTGACAGTCATTCTACGGCAGTATTTAGTGAATCAGAACTGTGGTCTGCTGAAGGTAGAATACAATTTAGTTCATCCACTCTAGCAATTAATCATCTTGGAGAGGATAAGGTGCATAACTACCAATGTCGTTCTCCTGATTTGAAACATGCATCTGAAACTTTATCAAGTGTTGGAACTCCATCAAGAGATATGAATGCCTTGAAGTTTCTTTCAGGAAATCCTGATAAGAATGTTCCAGTAGCAACTGACCATATCCGTTTAGGAGAGGAAGTTGCTGTAGCAAGGAATGAAGCTTTTCTTCAGGTATCAGCTTTCCCCAACATTCATAAGGGAGCTGTGAACAAGTCATCACTCATGAAGGTTACAGCTCTCACTTACCCTCTGTCTTTCTTTCTCATATGCACCCATAGACTCTTTTGCTTCATATTTCAGTTTGGGAAGTAAAACCACTATGATCATTATTAATGCTACTGTACTTTCAATTTGTGCGAAATTTGACATTGTGAATTTGATGTGATGGTTAATTCAGAGTTCTTTTGAGAAAGAGCTAATTTGGAGTCCCTCCAGGAAAGATAAGGTTTTGAGTGATGAGAAGGTGCAATCCTTGGCTGAGAAGAGCACACTATCTCCACACTCTGCTTCCAGTGAACCTGGTCATGTTGACGGCTCTAAGCCTGATGGTGAAATTTTTGCTGAATATATGGGAAACTCTTCTGCACGAAAAAGAAGAATTAAAGAATCAGTTCCTGAGGATGCAAGCCATGCAGATAAAATTAGGAGGATGAATGGGAGCACAAACATTCATGAAATTCAGGATTCTAATTTGGATTTCTTGTTGGATTGTCCCAGTGAAAGTGGCAATAATAAGAAAATGACCAGAAATGACACAGCAATGAAACATTGGAGTGATGTACGTATATCTGTTACTGATGTCGTTTGTTATATAACTTGCACGTCCATTTTTGTTGTTGAAGTGCATTAATTGTGGTTTACTTGGTTTTGGACTTTGACCCTATCTTTGTTGTTATATCGTCATCATTTACATCTTGATCCCACCTCTGTCATCCCAGCAACTAAATAAAATAACAACACCAACATCACCACTAACATGATTGATTTTGTGAGAAAATGCATGTCCATTGAAGAAAGATATGTGGTGCTAGAAATATAAATTGACTAACATGCTGAATTATTCGATAAGTTGGTGCTTCTTTAGAAAAATGGTCAATTTTCATGTGATAGATGGTGGCTCAGTTCATGGGGAGCAGAAGTCATGTCAAAAACCACATGATGTTGCTATGCAGATGGACTATTCTGCTGGTTTTTTCTGTTGAATTTTATCTGGTATTACCAAACTATTCTGAATTCAGTACCTGTGCAGATTTTGCTAAAATTCTCAACAGATGCACAGCAATTGGTCTTTCCATTTATTGATAAACTAAATACAAGATTGGTAATATGTTCTCCTCTCTTCCTTGGTAGCAATTTTGGTTGCTTTTGTCTGTATTCAATATTTATTTTTGTTTTAATTATGTAGATTGGCAAGCTACAAGATATTTTGGTTTACCTGCAGCAAATTAAGAATTATGAGACACTCTGTTCCCAGATACGGCCTCAGGTCTGTCAGTTAAAAGGATCATCAAATGTTTGTGCATTTTTATGGTTCTCAGTGCTGCTTTTGGTAGGGAAAGTAGATCTAGCTTAATGTGCTTCTAACACTGTACTTGTATCCCTTCTACAGAAAAGAAGTGATCAGCTAAGTGAAGTTAGGAATGACAGGTATCATCTGTCAGTATTACGGCTATGCACATGGTTTTTTGGTGTTATTTTAATTCATTGTTTGCTTGTTACTTTTGTGTAAGAAATGCTAATCAGTGAGTTAATGTTACAGAATAGCTGAAATAAAAATGTTGCTTTATAAGTTAGCATACGGGAAGGCAAGGCAGCAATTAATGTCAATCAATCGTGAAAAGATGCTGGTATTATTTTCCCCTTGTGTTTTACATTCTCTGCCTATGTATTGTGTTTTACATTCTCTGCCTATGTATTTTTTTTGTCATCTACCTATGTTTTTTATGCAGAAAAGACTACAACAACTCAAGTCTGCAGTTCAGAAGTCTCAGATGCTGAATTTGGATAGAAAATGCCTAGCCTTTTCTACTGACAATGGATCTACTATTGATAGGAATCTTAAAATTCCATGCGGAGTAAATCAATGTGGCAAAGATGAGGTAGAAATTCAAATTTTAAGGTTTTAATTCGCTCTACACTCTTGATCAACTGTTTTCAGATTTATGGTTGCATTAATGAGAATATGTTATTTAAGGAGTGTTGTGCAACTAAGATATAGACAAAGGAAGAAGGTGATTTTTTCAGTAGCCGTTTTGGTTTTAGATTTGGATTGATGTGTTAAAATGCGTTGTCATCGGGTAAAGAGAGATCTTTGCAGGGTTGTCACCCTGTGACTACTCATGTTTAACCTTCGCAGGATCTGTTGAATTTAATCATTAACTCATAGCATGTGAACATGGAATAGTTTGCCTGTGCGCATTATAGACACTGGTGGAGTGATTTAATTTTCTTTCTTTTCATTACACATGGTCAGGTTTTTGTTCAATTATTTGTATTCATCAACATGACTTACCATATTTTCCAGTTCATCTGTTCTGTTTATCTTCAAAAATCGGAGTAAGAATATGCAGTTCAATTAAGTTTCATAAAATTATATGTTTTCTTATTATGCAGGTTTTCATGGAAAAAGTGACCAAGAAGAAGCATGAATTTGAAGCGTTAGATGTAAAAATAATTAACCTGACCAAATTTTTTCACAGTTACTGCAAAATAAAAGGGGAACCAAACTGTTCTGAGACTCTTGATTTGCTAAATGAACATCTGAGCAAGAAAATCTCTCGCAGATTTTTACATGAGGCTTTGCAGGTGTTTGCAATTTTACAACAATGCTCATGATCTGCAATATAATGTTCTATATCACCAAGTTTGACATTGCATCTATTATCTTATCAGTTGTCGGTAGTTGATGATTTTGGGAGCACAAATGGTAGGCGATATATTGTTCTCAACTACCATGGTTTGCTCTTTCAAAGGTTGCTGTTTATTGAACTTTTTTTCCCCTTATTTTTATTTTAGTTCCAATTGATATGAAACTAGTGTTCAATTTTAATCCTTAGTATGTATTATTTGTTATTGTGAGATATAGGTTTGTAACAACGGATGCTGCTTCGAGCATAACTGTTTCAAACAAATTGGATGACCTAAATATTCGGAAGGTACTTTTATCAAACAGCAGTTGTAATTACGAGTTCAATTAGTTTCTTTTATTATACTCATTTCTTTTACACAATCCTTCTTGTTAGGTTTTTCCTGACATGGATGCTTCTGTGGCATTTGCGTGTGTTCTAAATACTAAGACCACAAAGAAGCGTGTTAGTTCCAAAAGTTTCTCTCAAGAAACACAGGTAGGACTGGGGTCATTGCATCTAATAATAGTTTCGATCTTATTTTGACTATGTTGTAGTTTTTCTTTTACGTTCTCTTTGTTTTCATCATACAATAACATGTTGCAAACGATCAATTATGATTTTTATTTTTCCTTTGGACTGTTAAGAATTACAAGTTCAAGGGATGCATCTCTCTTTCAGTATTGCTCTGTTCATCCTTTATTCTTGTAATTTTCAAAGTGGTCCGTAGGCCTGATTGACAAACCTTCGATTGGTTGATACTGTCAATTGTTTTTGTTCATTGGATGCAATTTTTTTTTATGCAGATTACAAGTTCTCTTTTGCATAATTTGCTTGATGTGGTTGGAGAAGTACAACTAGCACAAGTAGAAATTAGAAATCTCGTCCAGACAAGCTTTCAGTCTTCCTCTGGTAATTAAATATACCTTTTAGGATTTGTTGATGTTGCATTATCACACTGGCTGAAGGCGTTATTTATACTATATGCTAAAATACAAATGAGAGGGGAAACTTCTATAGAGACAATGTACAATGTTGGCTGCACAAAGTTTTCAAATGATTAATATTTTTGAAACAAAAATCAACTGTATTTTCATTTCTTTAAAAATGCATTTTGCGCTTGCTAATAATGACAATGCTGGTACCTTGTCAAAATCCCTAAACTAAAAACTATTTAGGATCTATTGATTCATTTCTCTTTCTTTTTTTCAACTCATTTGTTCAAGGTTTCGTCTTCTTGGTTATTTGTTGCCCACTTTCCTTTCCTCTGTATGTTACATCCCTTTCCAAGGCCTACTTATCCAGCAGCCTTCTCTTTGTTTCTAAAACTTGATCTTATTCTATGAATTGCACATGATGAGATGACTCAATTACAACTGAGTTCCTGATTTCTAAAATTTCTTTTTACTGTCATATGTTGAATTCACTTAATCAACTGTTATTTCTAGTCTCAATTCAGTGAATTCAACATATGACAGTAAAAAGAAATTTTAGAAATCGAGTCCATTAAGTTAGCTATGCGATTGCTTCTGTCCCCTTGGTGATGTCAATGTAAGATTTGCATTGTAGTTAGCCTTTCATGACAATCGACATACTTGCGTTCAATTCTCTTATACAGTTTGTAATGAATTTCATCTCAGTTTCATGTAATTGTTTTATTCCCGTTAGGCTAGAACTAATATTTGTTTTGCATGTTCTTCTCATCTCTAGTTGCGCAGCTGGATTTGCATCTTTCCTTCCTTGACCTTAACAATGGTAGGAAGGTCATACTGACTCTTGATATGACATGTTTGAACTGGTAAAGCTTGCAGAAACTCTATCTTTCATCATTTCTACTGCTGTGAAATTCACTGCCAAATTCAGTAGCGTAATATTTTGAAAGGCCAAGTTTGCATATTTTTGTTCCTTACTGCACTTCTGGCAATACCCTTTGTCACTTCTTTTTGTGTTAATAAGAACCAGTCAGCTGCATCATACATTTCAAACTTCTACTGTTCCATTAGAAGCTTTCCGATTTTATTTACTAGTTGAACACATGTCATTGTTTGCTGAGGCACATAATAAACTTAATAGGTAGTAATTATTATGTCCTATTTCTATACAACATACTTGATCCCAAAATTTTAAAATCCAATTCTAATTATCATGATAATTTAGTCATAGGTGTGACAGTATTACTTGCGAGACTAGTTGGCTATCTACTGTAAAGTCTTATGATTTTTTCCCATTGGCTCAAATAATCTTTCTATCTATATCTTATCAATATTAAAGCAATATCAAGCTCTAAAAAAATGACCCTTTAAAATGGTGTTGGAATCCATTTCGCACAGAAATCATTCAGCTTGTGTTATTGTTAAATCCACTCATATATATTTTTTAATATCCTCACAATTTTCTTGTTGAGGGTTATATACTCTGACAACACAATATGTATGAAAAAGTTGAACTTCTTAGAATTTAAGAAATTTATTCGTACAAACAGAAGATGGAAAAGAGAATGAGTGCATGAAAATAGGGGCACGTAATGAAATCATAAAACTAAATGAGGGTAGTATCAGTATATGGTAATATATCCGGTCAAATCCACATATATTCATCCCTAACTTAATTCTTTTATATCATGAGTTGGGTTTATAAGGTCATCAGCTGTTGTAAAAAAGAAAGCATCTCATAAATTAGTTTGACTAGCTTATAAGCCAACACCCTTTATCATGCTCCAAGTTGGTAAGTTTGTTTAAAATGTTGACTGAAGTTACTAACTTGGTTATTGCTGTCATCATGTTTTCTTCCAATACAAGTGCTTCCGAAGCATAACGTGTGTAAGTTCAAAAGATAAAAAGCATAGCATGCTGTAGATTCATGAAGTTATTTAATTTTGATTAGATCTTCTGACAGTTGGGTTTTTGGAACAGTGGGGTTTATCCTTCAGACGTAGTTCCGTATCAGCTACGAGCTTCTGTTGCTGGGACTTGCTTGCCACTTCCTGAGCCACTATCAATTAAAATAAAAGCTGCAGTGGATGGTCTCAGAGTTGGTTATTCAAGAATTTTAAGGCTGTGCAGGTGTATTTCCCAGGTTTTGCGGTCAATAAGCACATGATGCATGAACATTCTTCAGTGTTCTTCGAGTACAAATATCTGATGTCTAGGATCCTTTTTTTCTTTCGTTTTTTTTTTTTTTTGGGTGGCTAGCTGGCCATCTTTGTAGACTGAGCGTTACGCCTGTTAACTGTATTGTGAAGGTTTCTACTGATTTCTGTAGTTAATTTGACTATTGGTGCGCTCTGCACTACCAATGCAGTATGAACATGGCTGGCAAATCATGACTTATGAAGTGCACGCCTACTGCATGGTTTTTATCTAGGTGCATCGTTAATACATAATTCAATAGCCATTTTGACTTTTACGATTCTGTTTGAATTGCTCGAGAATCTAATTAATGATTCTCTTCTACCAGGCGTACCTCTTGCCTGTTTTTTCTACCTTCCCTTTGAGAGACCTTCTCAACTGGGCTGCTAAATGGTAATCTTAGTTGGGCAGTAAAACGTTGAAACCTGGTAAGTTGAATGACCCAGAAATTGTTGGAAACAAAGCAATGCTGAAGAATAGGTGGAGGGCATGGCTGCGAAGCACAACAGAATGGGGGAAAGTCGTAGACAGACTTGGACGAATGTGAAAGGAAAAGAAGTTATTGTGGCGGTCTTTTATTGTTACGTGGTACATGCAGCACATTTTAATCGATTAGAGTCTTGATGTCTGGTTGCTGTCAACATTTTGATTCTTGCAATTTAAAAGGGCCAGGAAGGACCACTTGGGTGGGTCAACAGTGGACAGTTGAATGATTCATAATTCATAATGCTGAAAATGTTACCACGAAATGGAGGCCAGGCCAGGTCTGTCAATGACTTCTTTGATTATTACAGGATCTACTCCAAGTCCCTTTTTTAAAATTATTTTCATGAAAATTCTCTTAGATAGGTTTAGTGGATTAAATTAATAAAATAATACCGAATTTATCAATAAACAAACGTATAGTTATAGATATCCCTGTCATTGTATTTAATGACAGGTCGAATCAATTGAAAGTTCTTCTGGGCTATACCATTGAATTGCTATTTTTATTTTTAATCTTGTGGAATATGCAGAATTCAACAATGCTACTGGTGCAAGTGGCGAGCGACGTATTCTGGTGAGTGTCGTTTTCGTTTCTGCCATGGGAATCAGTTTCTTTTTTTAAGTTTTTGTGTTATAAAAAGCTCTTGAAATGATGGCAATATGTGCATTTTGCAAGTTCCACGTAGGATTTGATTTAGCCAAATAGGATTTGATTTAGTCGAGGGAGTTAGAGTTTCTTAGGATATTATTTGAAATTTGAATTACACATAATTTTATTATATGAATTCTTTGGATTAATTCTTAAAACAAATTTGATAAATGTAACTGATGAAACTGAAATAAAATAATCTTATTATTGTAGTGTTAAAATAGATTAATGGGTCCAGGCTGAGGGGTTAAGATGATTTGCTTTTATATATATATATATATATATATATATATATGATGATGATGACACATAATCCAAACATTTTATTGAGAGTACAACATAATAATAAGCAGGGGAAGAGTGGTAATAATAATAATAATAAGAAAAGCTTTACTTGGAAAGGTGGGGTGGGTCCGAGTGCATCGCAATGGGAGAAAAGGGGCAAAAGAGGAAATCCAATGAAAAGAGTGGAAAAAGTGCAGAATTTTTGGGTGGAGGGAGTGTTGGAATCTCACATGTCCTTTAACTGTCTGTCCAAGTGGCTGGAAATGAAATGCCTTATCTCAACAAATTGCTTCTCTCGCCTACATAAATCCCTCCGTACTCTCTCCCTCTTCCCCTCCATCTGTCCGCAGCTTTCCATTTTGTTTCCTTTTTCTAATTTCATATTTATTTATTTCTGAAGTGAATAGTTTCCAAAAAGTACCTTTTTTATTAATAGTTTTTTCACGTGATTTTCATTTTCTAAATTTCTATTTTAACAAATATAATAATTACATTAATAAAGCTGGTTTGGAAAACAAATATATAATTCTTATATTTTAATTATGAGATTGATCATATAAATTTACTTGCCTGTAGATATATAATTTATCAATACTAAAATAAATTAAAAATAAAATAGTTAAGTAAATAATAATAATAGGGTATATGTTCTTATTATTCTATGTTCTATCTCACAAGTTGGCACCTCCATTTGTTTAGTCAATCTGTGGTCTATTTTTAATTATAATTATAGCTTAGCCCCACCAATTGATGTTATTTATTTTCAAATAATAATACATTGTTTTCCCATAAAATTATACAATTCCAAATGCATATATATATATATATATATATATATATATCCTTAATATCAAAATAAATTGATAGAGTGTATTCATATTGAGTTGATTTATTTTTTAAAACTATGAATTTTCTCATCTTGATAATGTGTTTTAAATCAATTTTAAAATAATTTATTTAAATAAATCATATGCAAATAATGAAATCCATGAATACAATACATTTAACACATTATTATTATGAGAAATACTAATATTGTATTCCAACTCTTAATATTATATTATATATCAAGTAATAACAACACCACCCCACCTTCATATTCAACTTCTTGTGATTTGTTAATGGATTTGATTGAATCTTAATTTATAATTTATACTTCTAAATTGAACTTTTTTTAAAAATGTTCAAAATAAAAAAAATTTCAAAAATATCATTTAAAAACAAAACCTACACAAATAATAGATTTTTGAAATATTTATAAACATAATATTATTGAATTTTAACGTAAACATATTATAAGTCACATACAAATTTAATGCAAATTTATTATATATTTAATATAAATTTACAGAAAATCAAATTAAATATTTTGGGACAATATTTAAAATTATTATAAATATTAAGGAGTATTTGAGATTACTTTGCAGGTAGCTGTTAGCTTTTTAATTTTATTACAAAATATCATCTAAATCACTACTTAACATTATTACATAATTGATAAACTTAAATTATTATTTATTCTTATTATATGAATTAATTTGAATTTATTAATTACATGTAAATTTTTAATCAAATAAATAAATAATATTTTTTTAATTATCATTTTACATATTTGAAATACCAACTATGTACAAATTTATCAAATACTTTAATTAATTATATAGAGAACAGTTTTACCAAACAAACCCTAATTCTAATATTTTGAGATGATGTCAAAAAATGATGTGAAAGATCATTTAATTTTTAAGAATAAAAATAAATTAAATCGTATATTTCAAATCTATCAGTTTATAACTTGAAAAAATGGTCCTATATATTATTTTATAGTTTTTTTATAAAAAAAGTTGAAATTTAAAATTGATATTATAAATTTTACAATTCCTCGAGTGCTACGAAATTTGAGGGTAAGTTGCAAAAATGTATCTAGTTTAATATATTATTAATATTTAAATTTGCATCAAATAATATTTAAATTCTTATTATTGTTAATATGAAGATATTATCTATACAATTTAGCATGTAATAAGAATCATCATATCTTATTAATTTCAACATAAAAATAATTAGGATCGATTTGAGTTATAAGATTTTAAAAATGTTTATAGTTCATTAAATATGTATATTTTAAAGTATAAACATTTAATTAATATAGATATTTGAAAACGTATTATTCAATTTAAAATATTTATAAATATAAATGAAGTATAAAATACATAGATATTAAATGTTATAAGTATTAAAAATAAGATTTTTTTAAATATTCTCTTTTAAATGATATTTCAAATATCATATAAAAATGATATATTTAGATCATATAATATTTTATGAAATTTAAACATTTTATTTTTAATTTTACAAATCAAAGAAAAATATATATGTAAATATATTTCATGAAATCAAATAAATTTTATTGATAAGAAACAAAATAGAAAGAAATATGAAAGTTAAAATGGGGAAAACAAAGACAGTACTAAGAATGACATAGGGTATACCTTTAGCTTAAGGGCATTGTAATAGTTTTGAATAGAAAATGAGTTAGGGTGAGGAAATGGGAAGAAAGAGCTTTCCCTTTCTTCTCTTCTCTTTCCCATAGTTTGAAGACAAAACCAACACACTTTCCTTTTGATGCCCGCCAAGTTTCTTATATCATTACCCAATACAATTTTTGAGTACATTGCAAGTAACCTTCCATTACACCTTCTAACTCTAAACCCCTCTTTTTAATACCATCATATATATATTAGTACGTGTTTATCTATACCTATAATCATCCCTGAACTCGATAAATAGTTAGTTTAATTCGATTGAATTCAATTTAATTTTATAAATCAAAAATCTTTATAACTCCAAAATCAAACTCAGAGATGAGTTTTTTTTTTCATTAATTGATTGAAACTTTAGTTTACTTAATCGATCAAATACTTTTTTATTAATGAGATTTTTAAAAAGTCTAATTGGTAATTAAGAAGTTTTTAAGTTGAATTGATTTAACCAAAATAATATATTTATATTTCATGAATTTTTCACTTATTTTTATCTATTATATATTTAAATAATATCATTGATTTGAGCTTATAAAAGTTCATTTCATTTCTAATCTATGATGGGATTCAATTATTTTTAAATTTTTATAAAATTTTTCTTTTAAAAATTATAAATTTGTTTATGGGAATTAAAGTAAAAAAATTAGGTATAATAAATCAAATTATTCGAATTTTAAAGGATATAAATGAAAAAGCAATTTTATCCCTTAAATTATTGTGAATTTTTATTAAAATTTTAAACTTTAAGCGTTGTATTCAACCACTATACTTTTATTTACTTGTGTATTCCGTAGATCTCAGAATCTATGGCTTTTTTAATATTTTAAAATGTATATTTTTGATAGTATATAGTTTTTAAAAATATTGTATATTTTATTAAATTTATGAAATTTAATATGTATATATATATTTGATAAATATAATAAATATATTATTTATTTTAAAATATTTATAAGTTTTATAAGATTGAATAAAGTATAAAATATATAGATATTAAATTTATAAGTATTGAAAATGGGATTCACTTAAAAATTATTATTTTAAATTTCATGCAAATAAAATATTTAGATTATTTAACATTTTATTCTTAATTTTTGAAACAAAAATAAAACATCTTTATTTTATAATGTTTCATTTTAAATTACATAAATTAAAAAAAACCATAATTTTTTTCCTCTCAAAATAATAATTCACTTTTTTTTATTGTAAGTTCCAAAACAATATAAAGCAATAAAATATAATAATAGATAATAATTTTTAAAAAAATATATGATAATACATAATTAAATAAAAAAATGAAATGAAATATGCATAATATAATATAAGGGTTACAAATGGAAATAGATATGAATATAAATGAAGTAAAAAGAAGGGATGAGTGGATAAATATAGAAAGAAGAAGATGGAGGAGGAGGAGGGGAAAATGAATGGAAAGGGAGAGATCCAATCCAAGTGTATAGAAGAGATAGTGGTGTGGTGAGGGCAACTTGAGAGACTGCTCTAACAGCAGCCTTTTGTTTTTTTGTTTTTGCTTTTTGCTTTTGTTATAGATAATCTTAACACAAAATATAAAATAAACTAAATCACATACAAATAAATAATAAAGAAAGCTTGATTTAGAGAGAGAGAGAGAGGGACCAAGAAGAAGAAAAAGGGCCTGACTTTATTGTATTTGGGTTTCACTAAAAATGAAAAGGACAGGGCCCCACCACACATGCCCTTTTTCATCTCTCTTTGCACTTTTCTTATGTCATGTTTTCCTATGCAAATCATATGCTCACACCAATCCAATCTCTCTCTCTCTCTCTATCTCTCTTTTCCTTTCTCCTTTTTTCTTGATTTTAATTTTCATTTAAAGCTTTAGATTTTTCATTTTTCCTCTCTTTTACTGAAAAAAGTTTGCGTTTTTATGTCCTTGATACAAACAACAGACAGTTAGATTTCACAAAGCTCTCTTCTTTTTTATTGGGTTTCTTCATCTTTTGTATATCTCTTTGTTTTCTGTTTTCTTTTTTTTTTTATCTGTATATTTTTCTTAATCACTGCTGCTAAAGAAAAGGGTCTTTCACAGATCTTGTTTCTTTCATTTGGTAATCTTCTTGATTCTTCTTTTCAGTTTCTCTTTGTGGGTTTCTTCAATTTTCTGTTTGGAAAATTGAAAAATCACTTTTTTTTGGTTTATCATGGAAACTCTGAGAAACAAGAGATGGGTGGATCCCTTTTTTTTGAGTCTGTTTATCAGTGGATTTTGTTTGATTTTCTTTATTCCGAGCTAATTATGTAGTTGTGGATTGATTGTGTAATTGTTTGGTAAATCTTTTTTGGATCGTGAAGGCTTTTTTATTAATTGGTCTTGTGATTTACTCTGACAATTCAGAAACAAAAAAGAACAAAAGAACAAAAATTTCAGTGTGTTTGTGATAATTATATTTGCCCGGTTAAGTGTTTCCTTCCCTTTTCTTTTGTATCTGAAGAAAGTAGCTTATAATTCTTCTGTTGAGCTGTTATCAATTTTCCTACGGAAATTTCCTTCCTCTTTTTGACAAATAAAATAGTTATTATTTCTCTGAAAAGTGCTTTTATTTTAAGCAAAAAAATTCCATGAATAGTTGAAAGATTCTCTCTCTGTTTGTTTTGGTTGAGTTTGAATTTAGAATTTTTTTTTTAGTTTTTCCTTCTTAAGGCATCATATCATCTTTGGCCAATTCCTTGAAAAAATTGCTGGTTTTTCAGAATAAAACAGAATTCTTTCCATGTAAAACTAATATAGATGTTTGTGGGAGGAAAAACTAAAGTATTTTTTGGTCTTTGAAGGTGTGTAAAGCTCTCAAGTGGAACTGTTCTTCATCAAAGAAGCTGGTGCTTGTTGGCTGATATCTAGTTTTGATTTGGAGCTGGTTCGAGTCGAGAGAAAAGAGTGAAGCGAAACATGGGTTACATTTGTGATTTCTGTGGAGATCAAAGGTCCATGGTCTACTGTCGTTCTGATGCAGCATGTTTATGTTTATCATGTGATAGAAATGTCCATTCTGCAAATGCTTTGTCAAAACGACATTCGAGGACTTTGTTGTGTGAAAGATGCAACTCACAGCCAGCATTGGTTAGATGTTCTGAAGAAAGGTTATCACTTTGTCAAAGCTGTGATTGGATGGTTCATGGCAGTTCAAACTCGTCATCTACAACACATAAAAGGGAAACACTCAATTCCTACTCTGGTTGTCCATCAGCATCTGAACTTTCTTCATTATGGTCATTTCTTTTAGAGTTCCCTGCTGCTGCTGCTGGTGAATCTGCTTGTGAACAGGAATTGGGTTTGATGAGCATTGCTGAAAATAGTTCTTCAAGTGCTTGGGGCCCTCCAGATAATACTACTAGTCAGAATGCTTCCGGTTCTGTTGCTGTCAATGATACACGAGAAATTGCTAAACCAAGGGCTTATGGTGGAACTTCTTCCATTCCTGAATCGGTTACTATGCCAAATAATCTAAATCAGCAAGCAGGATCTGCGAATGCAATTTTGCCTAAGGTTAGATGGTGTTTCCTGGTATTCATTTCCTTGATGTGTAGTAATGAAGCGTTTTGGCACCTAGAGAAATCTTTCTTTGTAGTAAAATGCTTTTGCGTTTCTAAAACATAGGCTATGATTACTTTTATAGTTGTAAAAGTTTGAAGTTCCTCATGAAGAAACATTTCATCATTCCTTGGGAGTTTTTGCAAGTTCCTCTGTACATGTCATCTTTAATTGAAGAAATGATGCTAATGATTAGTTCCTAAATGTGTATTCTTTCTATTTGACTCTTTCAGCTTATCTCTAAGGTTACATAATTAGGTGTTGCAAATCTGTCCTTCGTTTTTGTGACTTTAGTGTGATAGTCTTGGCTTGTGGGGTTTTCCTTCGTATGGTTAATCTGGATAGTTAAATAACCACATAAGCAATAGAACAGCTTGATCGTTCTTAGCAAAGTTCAATAACTAAATCTTGTTTGACTACGTGGGCTTAGACAGTTTGAATATTTATGAAAGAGAAGTAAAAACATTTTTTTTGCACTTGTTTTTCTTTGTGTATAAACATAAATCTATGATTGATTCGTAAGTTTTGAGAATTTTTTCCAACTCAATGTTCTTAAATTGCAGTTATCCTGTTCTGGAACTAAAGGTCCTGAACTTTGTGAAGACGGTGATCTTTACGGGGACTTCAATATGGATGAAGTGGATTTGAATCTTGAAAACTATGAAGAACTCTTTGGAATTGCCCTCAATGATTCAGAAGAGCTTTTCAAGAATGGTGGCATTGACAGTTTGTTCGGGACAAAGGACTTGTCCGCTGCTGATTCTAACTGCCAGGGCGCAGTTACTGCTGAGGTTCTCTCTCCTTATCCAATGTTATATATGCTCCTCATTTGTCTTGTTTGGCTGCCTTTTTGTTTATGTTTCTTCTTATAGTTCAGATAACATGTTAACATACAGCAATATCCTTGGATATGATTAAAAGTTGAATTATGCCATCTTCCTTCAAAGAACTAATGATGGAAAAAATTGGAAGCAATGAAATTTGATATGATTTACTTTGAATATCTATATATAGCCAAAGTGCATTTCGTACTCTGAACACTAATGCATGTGGTACATATCCTGCCAACTAGATTCTCTCTTTCTTTTGCGTCATGTATCTATTCTCTAATTTACTTATACAATGCCATTAGGAAATTCCCCGTCTTTTTAGTTACTTGCATTCCCTGAGGCATTGACAGATTTGTGCATCTATAGTTTTATACTAGAGCATACTTATTGTTATAGTTCTTCAGGGATCATCAGTTGGACTTGGTAATGCAATGCAGCCAGCATGCAGCAACGCGGCATCTGCTGATTCCATGATGAGTGCTAAAACCAAACCTATCCTTTGTTTTACGGCAAGGCCAGGCCACTCAAATCTCTCATTTTCTGGTCTTACTGGGGAGAGCAGTGCTGGTGATCATCAAGATTGTGGGACATCTTCAATGCTTCTTATGGGAGAGCCTCCATGGTGCCCACCATGCCCTGAGAGTTCCTATCCATCATCAGCTAACCGTAATGATGCTGTAATGCGTTACAAGGAAAAAAAGAAGACACGCAAGTAAGTCTATTACCTATGTAATTTGAGAACTTAGGATGTTTTACATGACAACTAGCTTCAATACATGGTTTGCCCTCCCTTTACATTTTACTTTGCAAGAACCCTGAATGTCCTTGACTTTGTCATCTCTTATCAATACACATGTTTTTTTTGGTTAACATTCTCTTCTGATAATTCCACGTGGAAGTTCTAGCCACAACCACTTAATAGGGTGACTTGTAGGTGACAGAATTATCAGTTGCACTCTTTTTTCACCTCAAGAATTCTTCTCATGGTAATAATTTGCCCAGGGGACTACTAGTATTTCGTAGATCAGTAGGAAGGAGAATGTTCGTCGATCACTCGTTAGGGTGACTATGGCTAACATTCCCTTTCAACATAAACATTCTCAGTCATGAGCTCTTAAAATAGCTAAAATAGTGGCATTGAGTTGAGTTCTTGTGCATTTTTCAGATTCCTATGAACTTTATTCTCACTCAAGCTACTTGAATATTAATTTATGATGAGGTTATTTCTGTTTAAAGGTTTGAGAAAAGAGTGAGGTATGCCTCTCGCAAAGCAAGGGCTGATGTCAGAAGACGTGTGAAAGGGCGCTTTGTCAAAGCTGGCGATGCTTATGACTATGATCCGCTGAGCAAAACTAGAAGCTACTGAGTACAAATTTTATACATCCATTTTAAGAGAATGAAAAAAGGAAAAAAAAAAAGAAAAAAAAAAGATAAAGGAAAGAAACAGAGTTTAGTTGGAGAGAATTGGTTATTATTACCTTAACACTGGCTGAAATTGATGCATGATATTCATTAAAGCAATGATAAGCTGTAATGATTGTATCACAGGAGTCTTGGTGCTCATGAGATGAGAAAAGGTGGATGTAAAAAAAGAGTTGGTTTCTGGCTTCTGCCAATAAACTATGGATCCTCGAGCTGATCTGACTGTAAAGCACAGATATTTCTGACATTCAACAAGGCCCCTTACAGAGACTCCCTTGCCTCTAAACTATGAAGTTTCAACCTTCCTGTCCACTTCCTTGAACAGCCATAAAACTGCTAGAAGCTCATAATGCCGGCAATTCATCGCCTGCATTAGTCTTGCTCCAACCACTTCAACAAAATGCAGCCCCCATGACATGGTAGGTGGCTGTGCTCAGTAGCTTGATCAACCAAATATCTTGTAACTCTTTTTCCCATTCTGTTCCTTTGACCTTGTATATTCTAGCTGAGAGTTCATGTTCATGTCTGGCTGAAACAGGTTATTAAAAGGTCGGACAAAAAAACATACATAAAAGTTGTAATTTTGGTCATCTTTTTTCTGGACACAAATATAGCACAGGATGATTATATGCATGCTGGTAAAAGGCTAATAGTATCCACTGATAAAATACGTGTATTTTTGTGTTTAGATTATTTATTTATTTGTTTTCATCTGCAATTCCATTATGCAGAATTTAATATAAAAGTAGTATTTGCCTATTTGTTACTGCTTCACTGTTGCCTTTTACATGTGATTCCTTCTCCAGGTTATGAATTTCGTCCAGGGAAGTGCTAAAGATTCTGTTTCTGTTGTCTTTAAGCTTAGGAAAATAATTTTGCCTGGACGTTGTTCGGACCCTGCACGTCCTTTCACTTGCTCAAAAGCCAGGATCATTTATTATTATTATCACTATCCTTCCTCGCATAAAGCTAAGAATGCCAACTCATCTGTTATGCGCTATTCTGTGAAATGGTCTTTAAAACGAGGAAAATGATGCTAAAGACGTGTTCAGCCTGTCATTTGCTAAATCTGACGAGCCCTTGGATTTATCATTTTCTCGTAGCGGATGATGCTACCTGTAAATAAATAACTTGGGTCTATTTCATCTGGCTTTTTATGGCTTGTGCATACGTTTCAACACCACAAAGAAAGAATAATTCTTTACAGAAGTCAGACGTTTGTCTGCTTGTTCATTTCTATACTACAGTGTTCTTGAATTTCAAAGCTAAAAATTGTACTTCTGCAAGTTTTTTCTCTCTTAAATCGCAATAGACAAACACATCGAGCATCATAACCGTAAACACAACCTCAACCATTCTATTTAAATGTTTTAACATCCTTCTCTTGATTATATGCCTATTTGGGATGTATCTTCAGTCGCCATCCTCTGGTTCCAGCTTAAAATAATCGAAATATCTCCATTTTAAAAGTTAAACAAGGTACTCTTTCTAGAATGTGCTTCATAGTCATCAAAACCTCCATTAATAATCCTTGAAACTGGAACGGTAAGTACAAATAGAATAGGAGAACTCCGGTAAATGGAAACAATCAGATAACAATTAGCATGAAGCGTTCAGGTAATGAAACATCAGAAAGAAAGGATGGTGACCTTTTCTATGCATTAACATTATCATTATCAATTTTTCCAAATAAGAACTGCTTTTGAAAAATCATCTTATATCAGTCATCATCAGAATCACTATCTTCAGACATCTTCGCAATATCATCCGTCACAACTGTATCCTGCATCATATGGGAGACGTTTATCTATCAGAACAAGATAAATCAGCATGCACACGGTGCCTGACTATGTTGAATAATGATAAAATTTGCACAGGCAATGCATGCATTCTCATGTTTTTGAGAGCATGAATTCCAGAACGGTAGTAGAATCTCACCGGTATCTTATCCCAGTTCTTCAACTTGGAATTTGTTAGCATGTAGTTGTCACGTAATGGAGCCCAAGATGGCCCTTCAGCCTGCATGTTTTGACAAACATTATCAGAATCAGCGGAAAACGTGGATCTAGCTAGATCTGTTATCAAACTAGGATCCAGGGGATGTACGATATAATCAACTCCAAAATCTTGAGCAAATACAGGTCATGAGAAACAGTTTCTACTGATCTGTTACTTGTGCAACTAACCATACACCACTGGAACAGGTTCAACTGATTTTTTTAAGTAACATCGGATTAAATTTTATATTTGTTAATTCTCATACAGAATTGGGTAACCATTGACGATAACAGCGAAAAAAAGTCATATGTAGACATCATTGAACAACAAAATAACTTGAGTCAGTACTACGAATACACGGCTAAGTTTTTGTATATGGACACTGCTGCTTGAATTTATCGAAAGGAGAAACAAAAGGAATATTGAACCAATCCAGCGAGTATAAGGTTATAAGATTTGTGGAATTCCTTGAATCACACTCAGACCATGGAATCAGTGAAATAGGTGTTTAACTTCATCGATAAAATGACAAATAAAATATGTAATCAAGTTCAAAATCTCATTTATCTAATTTATAGAAAACATTATCAATCAGTTCTGGAAATAACAGATCACAAATATTAATGGAATAGAAAATAAATCTTTAATTTTTTCAATAGGTATTAATTGAAAATTTTTATATTTAATTGCTTTTGTGCTGTAGCTGTCGAATGTAAGACACAACAAGAATCTACTTCTGATCAACCTACTAGGCACATAAAGTAATAAACAGAAATTTTCCCATCTAATTGGCTGTTCTGCAATGGTATTGGCAAACAAGCTCAGCCATCCATGAGAACTGATAAAACCGAAACAAGCATGATTCCTAAATCAAACATATAAAACACTTGAAACCTGAAAAACGTTGACATAGCAGTTCTAAGACAGGCAGACACAGAAATAAGCAACAAACCTTAGCATCAGCAGTGGATACTGATGTCTTGCCTAATTCTGAAAAGAATGCTTCTTTCCTCCTCTTATTTATCACTGACAGGATTTGCAAAGAATTTAGTTAGATGAAGAGAGCTGAAAACAATCTTAAAGGACAAGCCCAGATGAAATGCAGAATAAAGGTTAATGATAGTTTGCAATTTGAACTCAAAATCAGCCACTGACAGCAGCAAAGCCAAAACTCACAAAATCAAAGATCTCCTAATTAAGTGCCAAAATATGGTTGAACTGAGGATGAGGCCAGAGGCTCTCAAATATAAAGATGGGAAACGAAGCTAGATGTCACTTGAAAAAGTAGAACAGCTTCAATTCTTATAATTTAGGCTTCTGAATGGAGGGGAAAGAACAGCTAAAAATTCAAATTATAGCAGCTGGATATACAACTCTAATTCCTCTAGAAGCAACTTTCCTGAATAGAAGGATAGATTAACTAAAAAAAGCAGTGTAAAACATAAACGAGGTGATTCAGCCAATGACTCTGCAATGAGGAAATATTACATCTAATGAATAGAACAAATATATCACTTCCGGTCTTATTCAAACTTCACAAAAATAAACTAATACCAGCTTATAACTTTATAACCAAGATTAAGGAATAAAAGCAGATCAAGATACTTATGTGTCACATTGATGAGAATACCTTTTGCATCCTTTGTTCTTAAAGGATTGAGCCCTTTCTGAGCATTTTGCGCCTTGTTAACCTATATGAAACAATCAAATGAGCGGAGCCAAGTCTGAATGAGAAAAAAAGGCGAATGAAAAAACCAGACAAAAACCAAACTAGTGCAAATTCAGAAATGAAAGCATGATGATAAGTTTTAAGAAATTAACTTACAGCATTAAACAACTTGACCACTGAATCACGACAATATAAAAAGACGATCCATGTCAGTATGAGAAACAACAATAACAATTAAAATTGAAAAACAATACGTAAATGACATTCCTACATAAATACAGTCAACTTAGTACCTCCTTTTGTAGCAAGAGCTATTAGATTCTTTTCATGCGAGTCCAAGAAATTAGCAGGCTTTAGATGCCCCTTCTCTTCCACCTATAATATCAGAAAGGAAAAGGAGGAATCGGTACAATTGCAACAAAACAGAATGTTGAATACCAATTTCAAAGCAAGACTTGGATTTTAGGCATCATTAAAGATCAAGTGAATGTTGAATACCAATTTCTTCTCTTTCTTAGCCTCTCCCTTGACCTTCCTTCCCGCTTCTTCTTCAGCAAGCTTCTCTGCTACAAGCTTTTTGTGCCCTGATAAAACTGGCCCCTGCAAATCAAAAAAAAAATCAGGTGTCAGTCTTTACAACCTAAAACTCCCACAACTAAAAAATCATAGTAATCCTACCAATGAATCATCAGAAACACCCTTCTTCATAATACTTTTAAAAGCAATCCTAAAAGCTCTACAACCATCGATGAATTTTGTAATTCCCGGCTGGATTTCACCATCTTCTTCTTCAAGTTCAGACTCACCAACTTCAATGCCAAAATCTTTCTTTTCATCAACATCAACATCAACATCATCATCATCATCATCATCATCATCATTCAAAGAAACAATATTTTTATGACCAATGAAATGGGCTTTGTCTTCTTCTTCATCATCATCATCATCAACATTATCAGAATCAGAATTATAATCACGTGCCTTCTTTCTAAGGAATTTCATCACTTTGGGGTCTTTCTTGACTCTTTCTTTCATACCCGGAAACTGTTTTTGCTTCTTATTAGTTTTCTTGCCTTTCTTACGCCCTAATTTCCTCTTTCTAGAGGGATTTACAGAAATTTCATTGTGCGATTCTTCTGCCATGGTTGATTGTCTATGCGAACAAGTGTTAGAGAAACCTTTGACGCTCTAGTTTAGGGTTTACTGCAAAATTGCTAAAACCCTATCAATCACAATCGTGTTTTCTTTTCTTCTTTGCATTTGTTGTGGAACTTTACATAAACATACACAAAGCATGAAATATTTATGATTGAGCCCCAATATTTATTTTGTTATCATATTTTGACCCCACGAAAATAGAGATGCAGTCCTCCATGTCCAAAATAAACATTTTTGTCAGCAAATTACAAGGGTAAACAAAAATATTATTCCACCATACCAATTAGATTTTTTTTTTTATTTTGATTCAATTTTATAATTTTTGTACGAAAATCTGGGATCGAACCAAACAACAAAAATAAATAAATAAATATATATATATATATATATATATATATATATATATATAAATGAAGAATTTTTGTTTAGTATATATATACATTTTTAATGAAAAAAATAAATTATTTTTGGTTATTAGTATCAATGGTAGGAAATAAAATAAAAATTTTAATATTAATATTTGGTATAATATATTAGCATATATTTTATATTTAATTTAATTTAATTGTATGTTATGTAAATAGATATAATATGAATATATATAAAAATCATCATTATTTTTTAGAATTAATTAATTATATTATATTAATTAAATTTAATTATAATAAAATTTAGTATTTAATTTGAAATAAAATTCATACATAAGTAATTTTAATAAAAAATTATATTTATATTAAAATAAAATTATTTTAAATAAAAATTAATATTTATACTTAAATTTAGATTAAAATAATATTATATAAAAACAAAAGCTTTATTTAATAATTTTTTGTATATCATATTTTTTGATGTTATTTTGATGAAAAATATTTGATTTATAATATTTATTGTTTTTATTGGTTTATATAATTTTTTAATTTTATTTTTAATTTTATTTTTTAAAATTTTAATTGATTATTAATTATTCATATAATTTTTAAAATTTTAAATATTATTATTATTTGTTATATCAAACTCTTTTAAAGTTAAAATGCTCATGTTTTAAAGTAAAAAAAAAGGATTTTAAAAAAATATTAAAATTTAAATAATATTTTTAATTTGTATATTAATTTCTGAAATAATACTTAAAATAAAATAGAAAAAATACTTCATAAAAACTAATAAATATCATTTTTTTCTTATTTTTATAGGTATAATTTATTAATGACTGATAATGAACAAGGTCATATTTTAAAAACTATATAAATAAGAAAATTTGATATTTTACTAATAAGGTTTATTAGTTTTATAAAAAATTTTAAAATCATATATCATTATTATAAAATACCAAATAAAATATATAATTTTTATAACTCCCTCAAAGTAAAATGGTAGCATGAAACCAGCACCAACCTTCCGAAAATGGGCTTAGAGCCTTATACGTTGGTGAGCTTTTCTTGAATAGGCAGCATTACGATGATTAAGCCCATATGTATCTTTCAGAAATTACCAATTAACCCCTTATCTTATATATTTTTCATCAAATATCATAACTATTTTGATAATTACCATTATTACTCATAATTGATGTCATTTGGTGCCTTAATTATTCTCATCCTGTTAATATTTAAAAAATAGCATACCCATGAATATAACTTTCTTTCATAAGTATTGTTAGCGTATAAATGGAGTTATTTTCACATGCAATATAAATCAACAAGTTTTAAATTTATAATCTTTAAATTGTAATTACGCCACCGCAAGAGTACGGGTCGCAACTGCAGTATAAGGGTATCGTTCACTGGGACCAAGAGCGGCTAAGCACTAGTTATTGATTTTATCGATTATCTAGGTAAATTAACACTATTGTTTATTTAATTAACTAAAAGCATAAATCAACCACTAAATATATAAAATATATAATTAAATCTAACGTTTAACGATGATAAACAAAGATTAAACCTTCATTATCAATCTAATTATCAACTTCAAAGCAGTGTCTAGATGCAAAGTTCTTTCTTCCAAAAGAGTCTTTACCTGCTAAAGCTAAGCTAACACCCTACTTTCGTGACTGTTAAGATTAACTTTAGCGATTAATTTCATTTACTACACCTTGTGCCTCCAAATTAATTAACTCCTATGTCTAGGCAGTTATCGTTCGGTGTTCTTAAATTCGTTCGGTTAGGTTAAACCTTCTTTCAAAGCGATTAACAAAACTAATTCGACGTTTTCATGTTAAAAGGGCCCGTTCTAACAATCAAACAATCATAAGCATGAATTATAACT
>CANYBF010435735.1:0-71732 GCA_948192965.1 Dalechampia spathulata
TAACTTCTATCACGCGTTCTCGGACACTGGTGATGTATAGAATCCGTCCGAAAGTGATTTGGGTAGGGTTTAGGGTTTTAGCAAAAGAAAAAGGGAAAAGGAAAATAAAGAAAACCGTAGGTTTTCTGCCTTAAAAGTCAATTTCAGAGTCGCGTACCGCCGTACGGCCTTTGGTACGCCCGTACCAACTCAAAAGGCCTGCCACACCAATAATCTGCGAGCACGCGGACGGCCGTACCACCTGTTGGTACACCCGTACGGGCACTGTTCATCTGAGAAATTCACTGTTTTCCTGCGAGTTTCTCAATTCCTGCGAGTTGCGGTACGGCCGTACGCCCATGTGGTACGCCCGTACGCACTCGAGGCCCTCAATACCCTGTTCTCTATCAGTCTTGTACGACCGTACGCCCTATACGTACGCCCGTACCACCTCCTAAAAACACATTACTTGCCTATTTGGCAAGCCTAACTCGCCCGAAACCTGTCCAACACTCAAATCAACCTAAAAGACACTTCAAAACACAATCCTAAGCACAAATACAAGTCATCCCTCATCCAACCGAGAAGACACGCTTCCCAACGAGGCGACGTCACACAGTCAAGCATAGAAACACATTCATTGCCACATGAATCCATACATACTCATTCACATACATTCATACACATACCAATACAGTCACGTATACACATTCACATATTGCTACGTGCACATACATCTCTAGGGGCACATATATGTCTAACTCCTAGGGTCTCTAACGTGGGTGTAACAAATAATACATTTAAATCTATTAAGCTGACACATCCATGGTAAAACAATTCTATATTTTTGAGTGTTAATTTTATTTAATTTGAATTTAATTTATTTATCATTAAATTTGAATTTGAATTGAATTTTTTAGATTATTTTATGTATTAAAAGTATAACGAGCTTAATTAAATATTAATTGAGTTAATAAATATAAAAAAATTGATAATAAAATTTTAATATTTCATGAAATATTATTATTTATATTAATAATTAATTTAAAAAATATTTTCTTTTATTTAGGAATAGAATGAAAAGAAAGGAAGAAAAAAATAATACTATTTTCTCATCTTAGATCCTTTCAAAATACACGAACTAAATATTAAATGATGGGATAAACTTTACTATTAATTGTAAAATTTCAAATTTACCCTTTCTAACATTTTATTTTATTTTATTTTTAATTATAATGAATAAATATACCATTTATAAATAATATTTAAATTTCTTCCTTTTTTAATTTTTCATTTATTTTCTATTATTATCTTTTTCCTCTTTCCCAAACATCGAATGGGTAAATTAAAGATATAAATTTATTTATATTTATATTTTTTAATTTATTTTCTTTTCTTTTTAAAAGAGGAAGCAACGCAATGGTTTTCTAATTATTAAAAGGATATTTTTGAAAAGAAAATTAAAATTCCCGTGATTTTTGTAATTATCCATTTATAAAATTGGCATTGGACCGGATCGGATCCGATCCGATCTAATATTCGGCCCATATTTTAAGGGAGTGGGACCTTAAAATCTATAAACAACTGACGCTGACCGTACTGTTTGCTGTATTCTCTTTGCCACTTTAAGCCTTTTAGCATTTTTCCAGGATAAGGAATCTTCTCTGAACTTTCTCACTCTCCAAACACACTCTCTTTAAAACGACCCATATACGTTTTCTTCCCTAACTTAACATCTGATCAAATCTAATGGCATCTCCATACCCAAATCTGGAGCTTAGGCCTTTAGGTAGCACTGGATTGAAACTTAGCTGTGTGGGGTTTGGAGCTTCTCCGCTTGGCAAAGTCTTTGGTCCTGTTTCTGAAGCTGATGCAATCGCCTCTGTCCGTGAAGCATTCCGTTTGGGCATCAATTTCTTTGACACCTCCCCGTATGCATGACTCTAACTTCACATTTTTATCCTTTTTTTTGTTCATTCTTTTTGATGAAAATTGGTCTTTTTTGGCGCTGTAAAGATTGAATTTTTGGAAAGAAATTGATGTGTCTGTGTCAATTGAAGGGTTAAGTTCATCTGGGTTCTATAGAATATGATGATGTGCATGGTTAGAACATTATATTGGCAATTTATGTATTGACCTTGTTGTTGATTTGATTTTCCCCTTTCTTGTAAGTTGTAATGACTTGTTATAATTCTGAAGGTATTATGGAGGGACATTGTCAGAGAAGATGCTTGGTAAGGGACTTAAATCCCTAGGAGTTCCTAGAGATCAATACATAGTGTCAACAAAATGTGGGCGGTATGTGGAAGGCTTTGATTTTAGTGCTGAAAGAGTAACTAAGAGCATTAATGAGAGCTTGGAGAGATTGCAGTTGGATTATGTTGATATACTTCAATGTCATGACATTGAGTTTGGATCGCTTGACCAGGTTATTGATTTCAATCTCACTTTCATTTCATAGTTTTTGTGGCTGGATCAGGTTTTAAATAACGATCATCAAAACCTGTTCGACATCTGAAATAAACCACTGCGCCTACTGTGATTCCTGAGTGCAGCTATTGCTAATGTTATGTAGAAAGGATTCTGATGATTCTTTGATGTTGCTCCTAATTAACAGATCGTAAATGAGACGATTCCTGCTCTTCAGAAACTAAAGGAAGCTGGGAAGATTCGGTTTATTGGCATAACCGGACTGCCACTACAAATTTTTACTTACGTGCTTGATCGGGTTCCACCAGGAGCAGTTGATGTGATCCTATCATACTGCCACTACAGTATTAATGATTCAACACTTGAGGATTTGTTGCCGTACTTGAAGAGTAAAGGTGTTGGTATAATTAGTGCGTCGCCACTTGCAATGGGGCTCCTCACAGAGAATGGCCCTCCAGAATGGCACCCAGCTTCCCCTGAACTAAAGGTGGACCCTTTTCCCTTTAAAACGATCTATGAAGTTTTCTTTCCATTTCATTTTCCTTATTTCCTGTCAAATGCATTTGATGTTTGCACGTTTAACGATATCATTTTTTGTTCTTCCTCACAGTCCGCTTGTCAAGCTGCTGCTGCACATTGTAAAGAGAAGGGCAAGAATATTTCCAAGTTGGCATTGCAGTACAGTTTGTCAAACAAGGATATCGCTACAGTACTTGTTGGCATGAATTCTGTCAGCCAGGTAATTTCCTGCTTTATGTTTGCCACATTGTTGTTATATGCCAGCATTATTATGTTCAATTTTAGTGATACAACGTGTTCTGATGATCAGGTTCGGGAGAATGTTGCTGCTGCAACTGAACTTGCAACATTTGGTAAAGATCAGGAAATGCTTGCTGAAATTGAAGCAATTCTGAGCCCTGTGAAGAATCAGACTTGGCCTAGCGGCATTCAGCAGAGCTGACATTATCATTGAAAATCAGAATCATCAACAGCAAGCAGCTTAATCTATGTTGAATCGGTGGGAGTGGTCATCCTGTTAAAATTCTGCTCTCCATGAGAAATAGTTAGTGGGTGGAAAAACAGATTTCATCATTCTACAGATGGATCTGAGCCGAATAAATTGTATGATTTCCAAGTTATTGACTGCAACTATTGTCCATACAGCATCAATTTGTATCATAACTGTAATTTTCATGAATCAGTTGGAGAATGACATCATTTTCCTGGTCTTTGTTTGGCATGACACTCCAAATCCTGAATCCGAACAACAACCTCTCATCGACATCCTTCAAAAATAATTTTTTGAATAAAAAATCTTTCATAGGGGACTGCTTGATTGAAGGTTCTCACAAATTAGCGAAAAGAATATTGTAAATTTCATTAATTCTCTAAAAACAAAATGTAAAGAAATAATGTTTTTCAGAAAATATCAGATTATTCTGTAATAGCAGAAATCACAATCAGGAAGCATCCTGTCTAGACAAGACCAAACGGGATTCGTAATTGTGTGTGGCTAGAAACTTCAACTTGATAAAGGACACAAGAAAAGCCAAAGCATTCAACGAATAATTTCCAAAAATAACAATAGTAATCACATCGCTTTCTCTGAAGAGCAACAGCAAGCAAATGGCAGCGGCAGCAGCAACGTCTTCCTTATTACTTCTTAAAATCCAAAGCCTGCTTCTCATTTTAATGGCAAAAGACGACAATTGCCCTTTTCCTCCCCTACTTGTACTGTTAAAAGCTCAGCACTTTCCCCTTGTACTGCCATTTATAATCCTGATTTTCAGACCAGAGAGGAAGCTCAGCCTGGGACCCTTGATTACCGTGTCTTCTTGATAATTCTGGCAAAAAGGTCCTTTATTTTCCTTTGTAATTCTTTTTTTTCCGTTCTTTTTGATGTTCTATTAAGTGGGATTTTTGAGATATTGCTGAATTTGCATTGGGTTAATCTTGGATTACTTAAAAATTGTTCCTTGTGGTGTCATTTTGTTGTTTATAATTTTATTTTCTGTTCGTTTCCCGAGAAAATGACCCCAAACCCAATCAATTATCTCAAAAATTTTTAATTTTTTTTAATACATATAACCCATTCAGTTTCTTGTTAGAAAGTAGTAATGAAAAACAACGGAAAGTTATCTAATAGTTCGTCCAAGTGATTGTTATTAGGGGGAATTACATGTGATTTGGTGTTTTTAATGGTTAAATCAGCTTCGCAATCTACTTTATCCACATGGGGATGATATATAGTTATTTCTCGCCATGCAGCTATCTCCATTTGGGCTATGGTGTGTTTAACTTTGTTCACTCCTATCAACAAGGACACTAAGGCTCTGTTCAGCGACAGGATAGAAGTAGAGTTTAGCAACAGTGATCCAACTAGAGGTTTATTAAAATTAAATTTCTCTTTTATTATTTGATAAAAGATTATTAAAGAAAGTGGTTAGAGGTTGAAAAAGTGGAGTATCAAACATTAATACTTCTAATTTAGTTGTTTGGAATATTTTTTTTACATTTTCTACTCTTAAAATATATTTAAAAACTCAATCTCTTATTTTAGAAAAATAATTACCGTCATACTTTTTTACAAAACATAACGAACACATAATTTTCTATCCTTAAATAATTGTCGTTATACTTTTTAGAAAAACTTACCATTTTATTCATGTATTATTTGTTGAATCAATCTTCATTTTAAAATTATTTATCATTATTTCAAGTTTATTAAATCATTGTTTGAAGATATGTATGTAATTTTAATTATATGTTTTTATTTCTAAATTAAAGTTGTATTGAATTGAATTTTTGACTGATTAATATTATATATGATTAATAATTCAAATCTTTAAAATATTTATATGATTATCAAAAAAATAAAAATCAAATTTATAATTAGAATATTTGTTGAAATTTATATGCGTTATTTTAGGAATAATGAAAATAGTATAAAAACATATTTGATGTAATCAAATTGCTGATGATTTATTTTTCGATATCTCAAATGTTTATGATTTTAATTGCTACTTTGAATGTCCTATAATATTTTTATATTTTTATTATTTTATGTTTATATAACACATATTATTTTATAATTATTATATCTTTTGTAGCTTTGATTTCAAAACAATTTTGAAGTAAATGGAAACATCTTTAATTGATTTTCAATTAATTAGACGGAGGATTAAATGATGTTTATATTGCAATATAAATAATAATCCTTTTTAAAATGAAGATTGTTAGCAGGCTTCCCATACTTGTTAGCAGAATCATTTTTAAAATGAAAATGATGATGTTCTTTTTGTCAGGGTACTTTAACTGCAATAAGGGGCTGGTTTAGAGATTACAAGATTCCTGATGGGAAGCCTGCTAACAAGTTTGGCCTTTTTTATTCTTAAAATATATTTAAAAACTCAATCTTTTATTTTAGAAAAATAATTGCCGTCATACTTTTTCACAAAACATACCAAACACATAATTTTCTATCCTTAAATAATTATCGTTATACTTTTTAAAAAAACTTACCATTTTATTCATGTATTATTTGTTGAATCAATCTTCATTTTAAAATTACTATTTAAGAGATCATTTCCGGCTGGAAATCTCTCCCTCGAATAAATTCAGCAACGCAGATTTGCCTTTCTGCAAGTCAGCCTCCGGCATTCTTGTTTTTGTTATCTTTTGAGGTTGATTCTGCTGCTCATACATGGTTCTTTGCTTACCATCTGTTTCCTTCCATTTCACTTATTATAGGCTGAAGGTCTCTAAACCAACAAAGAAGATGTTGAAGGAAACGGATTTTAGTTTCAAAGTTATGTGGTTACTGATTGATTTTCTTCTGGGGTCATTCATGGAAATATCAAGAAAATAGATGATAACATCATGGGGAACAATGAAGGAAACTTGAATTCGAAACCATAATTATTATTAAAATGTCTAACAAGAGATTAATAAGATTGATTATATACAAAAGAGATGGCATTGGAAGAAGTCCATAAAAATAAAAACTTTACACTTTTCCTGTGGGTTCTCATGATTCAGCAGATGTTGCTGCTGTCTTGGCTGCCTCGCTTTCAAGTAAGGGTGTGGTGTTTGATCTGTCAGTCACTGTCGCTTGATGCTCATTTTCTTCATTGAATCTGTCTACACTCTTCATAAATATTCCTGCCAAGCTCAAATGAATTTACATTGTATCAGTCTGTAGATTATATTAGTCTCACAAAATGTTCTCTTTTCTAAACCTGAAAAGGAAACAGCTAGAAGTAGGTATTTTACCTATAAACCATACCAAAGCTGCAGGAAACAGAATGGATGTCAGAATGAGAGCAGTTGCCCTCCAATTGTTGATTTTGTCCTGCAGGAAATCTCCGACGATGACTATTATGAAAGTACAAAACTGCAAACGAACTACCAGAGAACGTAACATTTCATTACAGTTTACTATCACCCATAAAAAGTTTGATTTCATCCTGCAAAGATTGTATTAGTAACTTGTTTTCCAAGGTTTTGGGTGCTAAATTCAAGAGGTTTTTCTTGTGATTTGTTTAGTTCCAATCAAATGATGACAAGTAACGCAACAAACACAAACCTGAAGGACCCCGACAAGGGGTGAAGAGGGTACATCTCCAAAGATGTGAATTGAGACGGTGGCGATTGCCATGGATAGGGGTCTCATGCTTGGTTTAACACAATGGAGACATATATAATTTACTGGACCCTGCACAGACATAGGGATTTCTTCAAGTTTGAGAAATGTAGAAAGTGATTAGATGCAAAAATACAACAAAAAGTTGGTAGTTCATGTCCGCAAAAGAGATTAAAATACCTGAGTTGCAAAGACTAGCAGTTCACCAATTGCGAAAAGAGCAAGGAAAACATACATGCTCTTGAAACAAAAGGCAGTGAAGCAAAATATTGCACCAAAAAATGTAGCAGTCGAAAGAAGCTGTAAAAGTCCCCAAAAAAAAAAAAGCTTAGAAAGCATCAACAGTTCTGACTACAACACATATCCATGAAGAAAATGACTTTCAAGTGGGCTCCCTCGATCATTCGAGAATTGGAGATGTGTTTGACGAAGAATATAAGCAACAAAATAACAGAGGCAACTACTAATAAAATTAATAACGTCCTCGATATATATGAGCATGTACCTTAAAAGCATTAGGTATGGTAGAGTTCATGTAATCCAGGATGTAACCTCCTGCAACAGTACCTAAGATTCCACAAACAATTGTAATCCCGCCAAATATCATATCTGCATCCGTCTGCCAAAAGAAGATGATTTTAAATATAGGGTAGCCATTCACCATTTCTTTCTGCTTATGCCATGCAAGTATGGATCAAACGTACAAAGAACAGAATACTCATGTATGACTATGCTTACCAAAGATAAAAGCTTACCATATTATAAATATTATATCCTGCCTTGGGGCCCCAGTATGAATATGCACCAATAACGAAATTGTACGCTATGTAGCCTGTAAAAGCAAAAAAATAATTCAGGTCTGGATATTGGTACCCTGACAAACAGCAATTAGCAACATATTGATCCTATCATGCATGCTCAGTAAACCAATCGGGAGTAATCAAACCAGAAATGCAGGACCATGGAGAACAAAACTGATAAAGCCAAGAGGGTGAAAGAAAGATACCTAGAACGTTTACAATAAAAATCTTTTCTACCAAAAGAGCTTTCATGTCTTTCAGAAATCTGGAGATTTCATTCACACTGCTGGTTCCGTACCTTGAACTGCAAAAAATGAATTTAAAATCTGAATAAATCACAGATATGACAACCATTTTTACCACTGGTTATATCAGATGAGGAAACAAAGCTAAATAAACGTGGTAGGCAACCAACAGATTGTAGAAGATGGTGTACACAGCCGATTTCAGGGTACTAAAGATGCGCAGAATTGAAGACCCATTAATTAATACATGATCATGAGATAAAGATCAGTAAACTCACATGCAGGATTTCTTTGAGCTTTTATGACTCATGTCATCCTTAACCTCGCCTTTATCGGCCAAAACTTCTGTATTCAAAGCAGACAAAGCAAGGGAAATATGTAAGGATTATATTGAATAATATGATACCATTTTGTCTAGAGTTATATGTAGCACCTCCATGAACTTCTGCAACATCTGTCTCCACAGGTATGAGTGCTTTTTTCGATCCAGCAGGAGCAAAACCTGTTGTTATAAATTGCTTTTAGAAACTGATGGTAAAAGCTTCAAAACAAAATCTTTCAAACCCACTTGCACCTTTCAACTGCAAAGGCTTCATGACGAAGCCTAAAACAACAAAAGGGGACATTAAAATTGCCTCTCCCCAAAATGCCCAACGCCAATTAGCGTGACTTCCCACCTATAAGAACAGGAAGATGATTGGTATTGAATCCCATATAAGTTCAAGGATTGACAATATGACAGGAAAATTGAATAAAAAACCGGACTTACCACTCCACCATACACATAGCCGACAGCATATCCAGTAGGTATGCACATGTAAAATATAGCAAGCCACGCTGTTTTCTGATACAAAGTTGATGTACACAAATCTTGTTTTTTTGGTTAGATATAACTGAACACCAAATAAATGTAAACACCATTCAGGAACAAACTATAACCTGAGCAACAGGGGCATTGTCATCGATAAATGGGGCTGCCAGACTTATAAATGAAGCCTCACCAACACCGACTAACCTAGAAAAGACAACGAAAAGAGTTGGCTAATTCATTTTTGTGATGAATTTATGAATAAGGAGAAGAGTTAACCAACTGCTCACATGCGGCATACTGTAATGGACCAGAAATTGATTGAAAACCCGCAACCAACCACTGCAAGTGTCCACACTAATAATCCAACTCCAATAAGCCGAAATGGATTGAAGCTGCAATTTCTCAGTTATGTACAAGGATTAGCTAGAAATTTACCAGAAACTGAGGGAAAGAATCACCTATTTGTTTGTAATGAAATCTTGTGATGAGCACACTCAACAACATTCCGTAAAGCCTATGTTTCGAACTTTATTATGTTTAACACTCTTAATGTAACAATAACATTTCATTTTACTCAATAATCAAACCCCACCATTATGCTATAAACCAAGCCTCTAATTTTTCTTAAGGTTATAACCTATATCACAGGCAAAAAGCACTTGAATCATTACCTCTTTGCTAATGAAGCAAAAATTGGAGAGGCCACAAGAAGTCCAACCATAAAAGCAGATGATAGAACTCCATCTTCAAAATTGTTCAGATTAAAATCCCCCCTGTACACATCAAGGAATCAAAATTAAGAAGGGGAAAAACCATCAACGCTCATGCACGGATTAAAGGAAGAGACTACTTTTAAAATACTAAAAAGGACTCGCATTGGAGCAACTAAATTAGCTCAGAAGTCTTTCAGTTCACCCACAACATACAGAAGTAAAAACGCATAAGTGAAGGACAGAAACCAGTCAGAAGTAAATTTCAGCATAAGGATCACAAAAGCAATTTCTTACTGTATCCCGCTACCGGATGTGCATGTACCACTTGAGCAAGTTTTACGACTTCCATTGACACCATTACTTGCAATAGCTCCTCTGTCTACATAATTGATCAGGTTGATGATACAAAAAATAACTAGCAACCTGCAAACACAACATTAAGAAAATTATCATGCACCATTTTGGTGGTAAGCTACACATGTGAGTCACAAAATCTACAAATCCGTGCTACAAAAAGTAGATGATCTTGACTGGAACTCCTCAATTCCACTCAGACAGTACAAAATTATCGTGAGAAAATGTTATAAATATCACCCCAACCAATAAGAAAACCGCCCATGTTCTTATCATGAATAGACAAATTTGCAAACTGCAGTTAACAAAAAGATTAAATTTGATGTTTATGAAACCCAGTTCCATTAGGGTTTTCAAAACACCAAACAAACACGGAAATGAGATTCACAATTCCCATTATTTTCAGTACTAGTTTGCTGTGAAGTTTCAGAATTTTCAATTGGACAATTTTATATTTTCTTCTTGGCTTAACACTCGCCCAATTAACACTCCAACAGAAAAAACTACCAGGAACGGTAAAAATGTCCATCAATCATAAGATCTCAAACACAAACATAAAGAACCCATAAAACAAATGGCACCCATAAATTCCTATCCACATAAAAATCCTGTCTTGCATCAAAATTATGAAAAAGGAACCAACCCAGAAACAGAAAAAAGCTAATCAACAGATCAAAGAAGAGAATGAAAAAAAAAACACAAAAGCAAAAAAATAAAGAAGAAGAAAGGAAAGAAAGTACCTTTTAGGAGTGAACCATGAAGGTGCAGGAGCAGAAGATGGAGTTGGAACCTTAGCCATCTGTGTCTCCGTTGATGGGTTTGATTCCTCAGAAGAAAACAATGGTTTTACTTGTTTGGTTTCTCCTTCTTGTGCCATGAAAAGGATATTTACGGAATATATTTATATGTAAATATCAAGAACGAAAACAAAGAAAAAGGGAGGATAAACAGCTACTCTCTGACTTAGCTTTTGAATGGTAGTTAAAATAAAAAAAGAAAGAAGGAAAAAATGTCAACTTTTTCAAACTTAACTCTCAGTTTTGTCTTGTACTGGTTCTTTTTACAGTCTGTCCATGGCGGTGATGAAAGTGGGTTTTACAGTACAGCTTAGACGGGTGGTTCTGATGATTCTTCTAGCACTGAAACCATTAATGAATGATTGAAGGATCGATTTGGTTACGAAATTCGTATCTTTTTGTTTACTTAAAGTTAAGATTGTGATGATGGTTAGTTGTTATTCTTCTTCTCCGATTCTGTAGGAGTTTTCGGCTGGATCCGATGCGATTATGTACACCGTATCCGTTCCATGCACCGTTGTAATATTGACACCTCAGCAAAAAAATCATTAAATAATCACCAAATGTATGAGTTATAATTAACTGTTCAGTTCAAACTTAAATTGCACTAAAAAAAATAAAAAGTTCCTTAACAAAATTAAATATTTTTATTTATATAATAATAAATATATAAATTATATATTTAAAATTAAAGTATTTAAATAATTAATTTATTAATCATAAGATTTATAAATTTAAATAAATCAAATTTTATTTAACTTAAATCTAAATTGAATAAATTTTCATAAAATTGAAATTTAAATAATTTATAAAGAATTATATTTTCCATGAATAAAAGAAAAATATTTTAATAATTAATATATGTAATTTTTTAGATAAATCATAGTTAAAAGTTGTTAGATAGATCATAATTATGAGATAACATTATTATTTCATAAATAAAGAAAGAATGTGATTTTGACAATTTCAATTTTATGTAAAATCAAAATAATTTTTCAAAATAATATACATTTTTTTTAAATTTAACATTAAAATATCAATATTATCTGACTTTTTTATTCATTTTTTCACTTTTTTGTATATATATTATATTTAATTTATTCATTTGTTTATAATTTTGAATATATTAATTTTTCATGTTACATAATATATATATATATATATATATATATATATATATTTAAATAATAATAATTAAAAATAAAATACTCAATTAACTGAATTTTTTCATGTGATATATTGGTTGACAGTGGATAATTGAAAAAAATAATGGTTAAGATTTTTCATTTTTAAATATTTTTATCATTTAAATATATTTATAGAATTTTATATGCATATAAATGAATATAAAAAAACAAATTAAATATAATATATATATATAAATAAATTTTTGTGAATATTTTATCCTATTATATATTTATTTATTTTCATTTATACACATATGCATTGATAGAATTTTAAAACATAAGTATTTAATCGAATTATTTTTATATCATACATAGTTTAATTATGAATATTTACAAATTTTTGATTATTTATACATACAAAAATTATAGATATATGTGAATATTTAAAAATAAATTAAATGTAATATATATATATATATATATATATATATATATATATATATATATATATATAAATATAAGTCAAAAAAAATCATGAAATTAAAACTAAAGTTATTTCCATTACTATAAGAAATAGCTGGAATATTGAAATCATTTATCAAATTAATTTCAGTATAATTTTTATTTTTTCAATTTATATTATTATTTTTTCAAATAATAATAAAAATTTCATATTATTTTTGAACACTAGAAATTTAAAATGACAAAACATAAAATTATATCAAATAAGAAAATAATTAATATAATAATTCGTAGTTGAAATTTGATTAGATGTAAGCGAAAAACTTGACAAATTAATCATATAATTGCAGTATGTGTCCAATCACTGACTGCCACATCATCTTTTTTTTGATGCCGTGTATGGATGTTCCCTAGGCAGGACAAGAAAACCAGAAAACTTCATCATCTCGACATTTTGGCCGGGACCATCTAACCAGCTTCAGACAATGCCAACGTTCATGGTTGGTGGTTTTCTGGATCTTATGTTTCCTGGGAGGCTAACCCTTCGAGGCAAGCTAAATATCATGAGCTTAGAGAACGTGCAGAGCTTGATTGATTCAGAGAATGCCAATTTGATAATGAAAGAAAACCTTGATTCTTTAGGGTCGTACTAGGGCCAAAAGCCTGACAGTTCAATCTCAGATGTCACAGAGCAGGACCTGAAAGCTGGATCAGCAGCTAGGCTCTCTTTAATCGCATTTTAGAGTTCTTTTGATGGAGTAAGTACCAGACTTTAACAATCCTCTTCTTGCTTCTCTCGAAATCAAAGCTTGCCCTGAGCTTCATTTCTTCCCATCAGAATCAGGCGAACTTGCTGCTCTGAAGTCATTGAAAATTCAATGTCTAACAAGTCTCGGGCACTTGACTACCATCTATTACCAGCGTTGCCTGAAAATATCCAGGTCTAACAGCTTTGATTGATTTGGAGTACCTTGCCATCAGTCGAACCTGAGAACGCGCTTTAAACTTTTCCTTATGTTCCTTGACATCTGCAGCATAAATGTCCCTACTTTCAAAGTTGACCCTGTAAAGCTACTCCCTTTGGGAGCTCTTAGTTGTCAAATCTACAAGGATACATGTCTGTTCTTTCCCGTCATTTTGCTCAGTTTCATGTTTGATCCTTGTTCGTTTCTTTCTTTCTGATAAATCATTGGAACTTTATTCAATTTCAAATCTTACTGAAGGTACTCTAGAGATCAGAAATTGGGTGAAATATGGTTTAACCTTTTCATTGCTGATCAGTTTATCAACATAAACAATATATATAACTGTGGTTTGAAAGAATTAGAATCTTGCATGAAGCATTCTAGTTCTTCTACTAAAACTACTAATGCAGCTACACCGTATTCGGTTCAATTTTTTCTCTAAATGTTAGCTCCAGTGACAAAATTGACCACGTTTCTGAAACCTTGAACTGAATGAGCTCTGAGTTGAAGCCTATACATCTTCAGGAGCTGTCACACAAGGCGCTGGTGGGTCTAGCAAATTCTTCTCCATCAACGCAGCATCGTCAGTTTTAACTAGAAAACCATTCTCTGCATTTAACTCACAATATAACACGCCCCTGTCCTGATCCTCTGATTGTTGGAGCCCGTTGTCTTGCATTTTGCCATGACTAGCTTCCCCTTGAGAATTTAAAACATGAGTTCCATCTACCTGCTTTCTCCTGGATAATCTGTCATTTGGTGAGGTTGGTGGAACTGCTACTTGGGTTCCAATCGAATCGGCCACTCTTACCTTACAGTGGTTTAAAAAAATTTAATGCTTGATTTAGTGTAAGGCTATAACAGAAATCTGGAAAAAAGTGCAGCAATTATAACGAAAAAGATCCTGGAACACTTCCAAGCTTATGATTACCGGAACTGAATTTGTTTGTTCCATAACATTCATGTGCATTTTACCTGCAATGGTTTCATAACGTCAAATTCTCGATCTTCAGTTTTGTCAAGGGCATCTTGAGCTTGCAATTCCATGGAGTTTCGTACAAGCTGACTTACGAATTCTACATCATCAGACATCACACCAAGTCCTTTCAATAGTTTAGAGCCAAGCTGTAGACTTGTCTGCAAGTACAGAATTCATCAAGGATGAGCAAGTTCTCAGAGATCCAGCCAGGGATAAAATCGACCAATATTTAAAGCAAAGAAACTCATCACTTATCAGTACCTCAGCATTTTCTAGAATAGCATCTGTTGCGCCTGCTTTCTTCAGATCTAAAAGATGCATGAGATCCTGAGCTCTGGCATAAATGGGGATCTGCCAAGCAAAATTATTAGCCATAAATATCAATTTAACCAGAAGGAAACCAGGAGAAAGGAGAAAAGACAGCTTTTCATATATTTCTTCTTGTCGACTTTGCAATGTCTGACAATTGGAGGAAATGGAAGGAAAATACATCTTGTACAAGCACAGACCAAGTGTTCGCTTACTTTCAGCATTTTACTGAGACAATAATATGCCAACAGTGACAAAGGAGAAAGAATAGAAAGAATTACCCCCGGAAAAGCAAGCCGAAGTCTCTGGACAGCTTCAAATGTTCTCTTCTTTCCAGTGTACATGATCATGAAAGCCTTTGGAGAAGAGATACCAGCAGTTTGTAATACTGCAGGACGTGATCCATCTCCATACAGGACCGGAAAACCAAGTTTACGAGACGCCTGCAGACAGAATACAGGACTAGTTTAGTCATCAGAACTTTGTTCCTATAGGAAAGATTTGCCAAACAGCGCAAAAAGTTTATTTGAACAAATACGAAGAAAAGAATTCAATTTTATGCTGACCTTCACCACAGATGGGTTCAAATCAAAAGCCACATAAGGCCATCCAGCAAGTTCTACATCGACTCCAGAAGCTAATGGAGCGGATAAGAAATTGGCCAAGACCTGAAAACATGAGAGTAATTAAGCAAGTTATGCCACAATATCACGGCTTGTTCTTTTATGAAAGATGATGTACCTGACCCATTTGTCCAAATCCAAGGATCACAACTGGTTCACTACCATCAAAGTTCACCAACTCATCAACTTTCTGTAACATATGGAAAGGAAATATCAGTAATCATACGAAAAGATTCCAGAATGAAGGTAAAAAGAGGAGATAATCAATGTCTCGGGTGATCAACAATAATGAGACGATTAAACTTGTAAGAACATAAAATGTTACAGGTCATGTAGTCAGCGATATATTTAAAAGGTAACTTTCTAGGAAACTATTCCAACCATTTTATGTCATTAGCGTAATGAATTATTCAAAAAAGAGAAATTGAAGAGAAACGAACCTCTTCTTTATCGAATTTTTCATCGATGAAATCAGCTGCTCTTCTTCCAACTTCATTAAGCAATGGGGTTAAGGCCATTGACAAGACGACAACAATTATTAGCAACTTGTTAAGCTCAAGAGGCAGCACACCAAGCCTGCTTCCAAGAAGGTAAATATGTCCTTGTAAGCAGAAAAATACAGCGGAATACACGTTAAAATGAAGCTACATAACAGCCAAAGCTTATTTCTACCTGTTAGCTAGAGAAAAAACTACAAACGCAAATTCGCCTCCTTGTGATAGTAGAAATCCTATTCTTACACTTTCCTGTAACGTGAGTCCAACTCGGGGACCTATTGCACTGATAATCAGTGTCTTGATGGCGATTAAACCACCCAGCAGTGACAGTACATTTGGCCACTCTCGGAGAAGTAGCTGCATGGAGAGAAAAAAGGACTTCCAATAAGAACTTGTAGGCTAGGAATATTGGTATCAGCTGCTTTTTCAACAAAAGTTACTACTTTGATATGTTTCTAATTATGTAGACCTATGGAAAGCCAAGTGCAGCAAAAAAAAGGTGAAATAACCTGCATGTCAATGGAAGTGCCTGTAGTCACAAAAAATAACCCAAGAAGCAAGCCTCTAAATGGCCTTATATCAGCTTCGATCTGTGTCCGGAAATTTGTTTCTGCCAACAATGCCCCAGCTAAAAATGCTCCAAGCTGCATAATGGAATCAAATTTAGTAGATTTCAGAACCATCAATCTAATCGTTCTCTAACGCTGGTGAGAGAGGCTCAAACCGTGTCACTAAAGCCCAACTTCTGAGTAATGAGCGACGTCCCTGTTACAGTTAGCAGACAGAGAGCGACAAAGGCCTCCGAGCTCCTTGCTTCTGCAACAACCTGAATAACTTCAATTTAGTAACTACAAACTGAAAGTTCATTGTATATGAATCCTGAAGGCCTCAACCTCTCAAAATAAAATTAAGAAAAGCAAGAAATAGTTACCTCAAAAACTCGCCTGAGAATGTATTTTCCACCAAGAGACAGCAATCCGAGTCCACCTAACGCCTTCAAACTTTCTTCAGCAAGCATTGGCCAGATACTTTCCTCAACCAGATTCTACAAAAGACAACAAATAGACATGAAGGAAGAACGGGATTTTACAAGCTCTATAGCTTCAAAAAAGTTTACATGTTTCTTGGGGGAAAACGGTGAAATTAAATCTTTTTTTTTTTTCTGCAAGAAGATGAAGGAAAAAGAAGTCTTGGCTTACCTGACTCTCTAGTACAGGAAGGATGACTAAGAGAGGAACAACTGCTATATCCTGAAAGCACCAAAAGAGCGAGGTTCCAAAAGGGTAAACAATATTGAACTTTGATCTCTGAAGAAAAGGCGAGGCTGATAGTGAGGAAGAAAAGTACCTGCAGAAGAAGAATTCCGAGAGTCGCTGATCCAAATCTTGTTGGGAGTTCACCTTTCTCTGCAAGAAGCTACATATTATGGTCGATAAGCTCCAAGATGATTCACCAAATCAAATAGCTCTTAAGACAGAAGCATATTCATGGACCAAAACTAACCAAAAGAGCAGTACTGGTAATAGAAACAAAATCAGTTATAATCTTATACAATTAGAGCACCTGCAGAACAAACGCAGAAGAAGACAGAGAAAGAGCAGCACCAATAACAATAGCCTCATCAATGCTTCTGATATTCACCTGGAATTCAATCAGAATAAAACAAAATTCACATAAGGTTCTTCCAGAATCTAAATAGAGTAAATTAAATGTCAATTTTTTCAGTAGTAAGACTGCAATGGCTACATTCTAGCATAGCACTAACCAAATCAGGCCTGGAATGGAAGAGGAACTCTAAAATTCTTGTTCCAATAGCCCCATTAGGTGGAAGTTCAAATGCCGTAAAAGCAAGGGTGGATAATACAACCTTCAAAACCAGGGAAGGAACATTGAATACATAAAATTGTTAAGTACTGTAGCAACAAAATTGCAAACTGTTAACACGACAAAAGTATTATTAAAACATGGTTCTATTCATTTAGCATAATAAAAATAGAAATACTGCAAGGCAATGGAGTCATCTACCAAGACAAACACATGCACCAACATTTCCTAATGCTAATCAGGCTACGGTATCCGGAGAACATACCTGGGTTAATCCCATTCCAAAGGCAAATTTCGCAAGAGCTTTAAGACGTGCAAGTGACAGCTCCAGGCCCATTTCGAAAAGCTAAAAGAAATGCACACACCAACTTAACAACCATTTCAATATAGATTGCACAAAACCAATTATGATAATTGAATTATTTTCCAAGTGCAAAATGAACTTAGGGAACACCAAAGGATATACGACCACAACTGCAAGAAAAAGAAATAGCCTTGGAAACGGCACATTAAACTGAACTTACCAAGAATAGGATTCCCCATTCAGATAGAATCTTAACGTCTGTGAGGTTTCTAATGAAACCAAATTGATTTAGCACAATTCCAGCAAAGAAGAAACCAAGTATCTGAAAACAATTAGCATTCTATGTTATCATCTACATACCTCAAAGAACAAGTATATGAATCCATGCTTCCTACAAGCAGTATCGAATTGGAAAAAACATATAACTTGAAATATAATATTATTCTTACAGGGCTAGCTCTGAGGAGTTTGAACACGGGGACAACCACCACAGTAACAGCTAAGAATGTCAAAGTATCCAATCCTAAATCGTTAATAACATCGATAGCACTCGCAACATCTACTGATGCTTGTATTCGGGATCTTTTCAAATGAAGCAATCTGCGTTTGGAGAGATAGAACCCTTCCCAAACAGAAACTGAGGAAGTTAACAAAGGCCTACTTCCGTGGACATTTTGTGAAAGAAATGAACGATGAACTATCCTGTAACCCAACGCACGCCAAGGCATATGCGTTTGCTGATATGGCACACATGAAGTTCTGAAACAGTGTACATAAAAATGTGATAGGCCATTTGAGCAAGCTCTGGCCAGGCTTCTCTTCTTGATGACATCATGTCCCTGCAGGGCAGCAAATGAAATATCAGGGAATAATTATCTCACGAAAACTCAAGCCTAAAATCAGAAATAACAATAAGCGTGAAGAAAGCAACTTCAACAAACCCAACAAAGGCTTCAAATTTCAAGCCTAAAGCAAAAATGAAGATCGACCCGAATCAAAATTGGGTAGATACCAACTACCCATTATGATATATGAAGGACAGAGATTGAATTAAGCTCAGAATGAAATAAAAAGATCACCTTGAGAGTATGGAAACATGTGAAAGAATCCAACATAGTAGTAACCGAACTCATAAGAACGAAGCTCCAATTAGCTCAAATTTCATTTGCTGTCTGTTTTGACAATAAACCCACAAAAACCTTCCAATCAAAACACTAGATTTTTATCATAAATAATTATCATTAACAATATCATAGCTTTATATATATATATATATATGTGGTGTGGGTGGACATGGTTTTTGGAGTTTTAAGGTAGAAAATTACAGCAAAAGAGTTTTAAAAAAAAAACAAAAAAACAAAGAAGTGAAACTGGATTTGTCTGGTTTCTATCATACTTGTGTCCGATAATTGTGAACGAGGAAACGGAAACGTGCGCGTAAGAAGCCAAGAACAATCGAGTTCGTTTTGTTTTTAATTTTTTGCTGTGTTAAAAAATCTGTATAGCTAACGTAATGTCCACGTGGCAGATTGGTGATGCTGACTGTGATTATCCATAACGAAATTTATTGTAAATAAAATTTTTACGTATTATTTAGTTAATTTTTTTATTTTGTTAAAATATATTTATTTATGAAATAATATTGATTTAAAAATAAAAATTGTTATGCGCAGTTTTTTTTAGTATAAAAGAATATTAGAATTTTAAATAATTTAATGTAAATTATTTGTTTGTTAGTTGTTACATATTTTCTTCCCGTGAATAAAATAAATAAATAAATAAAAATTGAAATAATTTTTATAATAATTTGTATGGTTCATATGATTGCTACGATGAGCCGCTGCTGTTCATATTTAAACCAATTTTTGTAATAATAGAGAATTATTATCAATAACGTGAAAAATAATTAAATATTAATCGTGAAAAATATCAAACAAGGATCTGATCTGTGTTTAATGTTACCATTTGCGTACAAAACTAGTAAATTCTGGAAGCAGGATATGCAAGTGAAAGTCTGTCTGACATGGTGAAACAAATGCCAATCCTGCTGAAGATGAAGCAGGAATCAGCTTTTATTTGGGAGCAGATGTTAAATGTTCCATGGCCTATAACTGGGAAGCATTTGCAGGAGTAAACTTGAGGGAAATACTATTCACACAATGGCGTTCGTTCGTCGGAGTCGGAAATCCTTCCCCTTTGAATACATGCCCCAGATGTCCACCACAAGCTGCACAGGTGATTTCAGTCCTCATCCCATCTGGGTCCGGCTGAAAATACATGAATGCCAATCTTGTTAATGTATCTTTGGAATGCATTCCTACAGACAACTTTATCAAGGACTGCAGCATGCAAAGAAGCTTACAGTGCTGTTTATGGCTCCAGGGAGACCCTCGTAGAAAGCAGGCCATCCGCAACCTGAATTGAACTTGGTTGTGGATTTGTACAGAGGAGTCCCACATCCTGCACAAGTGTAAACACCTTCTTCAAAAAACTTGTCATATTCCCCTGTGCCCGGATACCTGAAATACAAGAAAGCAAAACCGAGTTCTGCAGTTAAAGCCAACAGAAGAAAGAATTCCAAGACGCATGTGATATACTGAATCAAGGGTAGTTGACAAAAAACTGCAATTTAGATTTACTCAAAAACCAGAATGTGAACTCAATCTACATCCCTAATCCTTGGAATTGTCACAAGTATCCCAACTAGCCTTTTTCAGAGCCATTGAAGAAGCAGGAACTTGATCATGTCATCGTTAATCTGTGGAACATTTTCCTAGAAAGAAAGTGAACTGTTGCACATACTATCCTATTGATCACTGAATTTCAACTTTGCTTGGAATAAACATGCAAATGGATTCAGTTCAACTTAAAGTGAATTTTGTGCATAATCATCTCAGTTGTTGGCATGATCACTGAATAAATTGAATTATGACAGATATTGAGTTCCAATCATGACAATTAATCAAAAGGAATTCAACCGAATGACACAATCCAAACCTAAGAAACGGACCCATCGAAATATCCAATTATCTTCCCTAACCGCAAATTCAATCGAAAAACGAAGAAAATAAAACTTACTCGGTTCCTTTCTGCCTCAAAATCCGAAACTGTTCCGGAGACAAAATCGCACGCCACTCTTCCTCTGACTTCTGAATGGAACCAGGAGCAGCCATGGCTGAGAACCCACGACGAAAGTTACAAATTTTCCTGTAAAAGGAACCACCGCCACCAAACCCAGTAAGAGAAACAGGTTTGTTGGACGAAAATCTTAGACGGGTTTGGTTGAAAGAGACCGGAATTGAAGAAAATTGGTTGTAGAAGATAGGTCGGGTAGTGATTTTGGTGAAGAAAAAGGTTTTTGTGGAAGAAAAAGGAGAGGAGTTGAGGATGTTGGTGGCGGTGCGACCTGTCATCAGGAAAGATGAGGTTTTTGGAAATTTTTTATTCTTTTTGGGTCAGACCGGTTCAAGCTTCTTTCCACTACCCTATTTTATGGATAAAGTAAAAACAATAATAACTTTTTTATTAAAATATAAATGATTTTTAAAGTTATATTGGTTAATAATATTATAATTTAATAACATGAATGTAATATAATCTTAGAAGTACTTTTCAGATAGTCTAAATAAGTTCATATTTGAGTTTTTATTATTATGATTGTTATATTTGTTTTGATTAGATGATGAATTAATTAAATTTTATTTAATTTGAAGCGAAAAACATTGATGCCATCACGTCCACTCAAGGAGATTTACACGTGGCTTATTGACTTTGGTAGAGTCCATTAAATAATACCCTGCCGGGGTTGCAAACTTCCATGGTAATGTCCGCAGAAGCTCATGTTCAATCCAAAGGGGGCGGTGTGGATTGGAATTTTGGCATTTTGATGGCGGTTTAAGGACTACATAATATTAAAAATTTACTAAAGAAATTATATATGTATATGCGAAAGTTCGTAAATGAGAGGGAATTGATGAGTGACGTCAATAGAAATGAACCAATCTGATCGGAGCCTGGTATTGATCCAATTCTACACGCAATTTAAAGATTTTTGTGGGTTTCTTATTTGGTCTCTAGCAAGCAACAACTTACACCTGGCTGCCTTGTTGACTTTGATCAGGTCCATTCTCTTTACTTGTTTCATTTTTATGTAATTCTTTGTCCATCACCATGAAGCTTTATATATATATACATACATATCATGTTCCTCTCCGAACCCTTGAAAGGCAAAAAGAGAGAAGCTAAGAGAAGATAAACTAGCTTCGGATTGAGGGTCTGATTAGTTACTTTTTTAGTTTTGCAAGTGATATATAGTTTCAAGATGAAGATGAAAATATACTCTTCAAGAAACGCTGCAACGATGATTCTTGTGGTTGCAATCGTTGCTTTCATGGTAATATCATCGGAAGCTCAAAGGGGTGGTGGCGGAGGTGGAGGAGGTAGAAGTGGTGGTGGAGGAGGTGGTGGTAAGGGAAGCAGCGGCAGTGGTGGAACACGAACGACCCCAAACCCAGCAACCAGGGGTACTACCCTGACGAGGGGAGGAGGTGGTATTGTAGCAGGGACAGGCGGAAGCGCGGGTAGCAGTGGCGGAGGAAGGCATACCCCGAGCTCAGGTTCAGTAAAATGGGGAGGCGAAGGAAGCTTTCTTGGGTGGATTGGAGTTTTGGCATTAATGGGTGGCATCACCCTGGCGGTTTAAGGACCGGACCACCCAAGAATTTGTCGGTAGTAGTGTCATTCTCTTGCAATTACGTCTGAAAATACAGCCAAGTATTCATGATCATAAATTTCCCTAATAAGTTTGATAAAATAAATAGCTTAGCCTTCGTGATAGCTGTTCGGTTACATCCCAACAATGTAAATTGAATTAAGATTTTACGTTATTTGATTAAACTAGTTTCTTTTGACAAGTTTTTTTTGTTAATAATTTATTATTTTCTTAATTTGTTTAATCAAATTTTAGTTATATATATTGTTATATTTATTAATTAATTGTTAGTTATATATTAATTTTAAATATTTTGAAATAAAAAATTATATTATATTATAACAACATATAATTAATAATATAATTTTAAAAATATCAAATAAAAAATGATATTTTTCATGATTTATTTTTTAGTTTGCTTATAAAATTTTGATTAAATAATAAACAAATTTAAACTATAAATTCATTAATACATTTTATTTCATATATATAATCAAAAATAATGAGTAAACAAATTAAAAACATATAAGAATACATAAAACATTTGATATAAAAGTTAAAAAAATATTTCAAACAACATTATCAAGATAATCATATAAATATTGTGTTAAAATCACATTGATGAGTAATTTTATAAACAACTTCGTTTCATTTTAAATCTTCTCTTGTAATTGATTGTACCAATAGAAACATCTAGAATTTTGGCCTTATAAGTTTTTCAAACTTTAAGATAAACAGGTAATTTTAGATATTATTACTATTATATTTATTTCAAATTTTCTAAAATTTTTTTAGAGTTTTAGGAATTTTTTTTAGAATTTAATTAGATTTTTATAGTAATTGAGAAATGAATCAAAAATGTAATTAAAAACTTTGAAATATTATTTTTCAGAATAAAATTTAGTTTAAGATGTTTGGATGCATAACTCGAGTATCTAATACTCAAAATGACCCCAAAATGAAGAAAAACTTTTATGACCTAGTATACCTTTTAAATATGTAATTTTTAAGTAAATAAGGAGTAAAATAGTCAAAAATCAACTTTTCCCTACCTCCATCCCTTTTCATTCCTTCATCTTCTCATAGATTTTCTTCCATTTTTATTAAAAACATTAACATACATGTCTATTAATTATTGAATAAACTTTATCCATTTAAAATAAATCACATTTTAAATTAAAAAGAAAGTGGAAGCCTTTGAAATAAGAAGAATTTGGAGATTTGATGAAGCAAATAATAATCCCATAACTATTCATTAGGTGCAAATTTTAGAACCTTTAAGGTAAAAAATAGATGATTTAATTTGATTTTCTATCTATTACTGATATAGATGGAAACGTATGGTATATGTAATTATGTATATTTAAATGAGTTATGTAAATGGATTTATTGAAAATAGTTACTTGATTTTTTTACGTCCATCCATTTGATGAATTTACATGTCATGATGTGAATGATAAAAATTTGACTATGATGTGAATATTTCGGGGAGTTACTCTCTACTTGACCATTATGATGTAAATAATAGTGAATCGATCTTGATTTTTAATCATGATGTGAATTTCATTTGATTTACATTTATTTAGTATGTAAATAGAAATTATTACTATTACTATTAAATTTTTAATTTGATATTTTACTTGAGATTATTTTCAAAATTTAAGTAAATATATTTGGTATTATTTCCATCTCTTATGTTATGCTTGAGAGTCCTACTTTTGAAGGGCTTTTTTTGTGTTTGGTGTAAAAAATTTAAAATATTACAAATTTGGTGTGTTTTGAAAAAAAATTCCGAGTTTGGTGTGAAAACCGAGTTAATCACTACTTTGATTGGCGGCCAAATGATGTGGCATAAAGTTAAAGGTAACAAAAAAATTAGATTTGACCACTGATTTTACTAGCGGCCGACTGATTCAATAAGCCCCTCTCTTGTAGTAAGGGCATCATTCCCTTTAGCAACACCCTTATAGCAACTTTTGGAAAGAAATTGATGGAAGGAAAGAAAATTAGAGAGGAAAATAAATATTTTTATTCCTTCTTTATTTTTCTTTTTCTGTTTGGAAGGAAGGAAAGAAAATAGGAGGGAATTGAATTATAAAATAAATAAATAAAATAAGATTATAATTTTTTTTTATAAAATGATCAATTTACCCATAAAATTATTCCTAATTTACCTTCTCTTTTTTGAGCAGATCCTTATCACCCTCATTGCTTCCCATCAATCAAAGGATTTAAATGAATGAAAATAGTCATATGCGACAGCTTCTTCCTAACAGCCTAATTAAAGGAATTGAGACAGACTGATAGAGCATACCTGAAATGAAGAAAAAGGAGGATTGGATGGTCTCAACCAAGCAAGAAACCAGTTGAACAAGCAAAACAGCTAACCAGGAAACAAGCAAAACAGCAGGAAGAAGCCTAAGATTTGCCACATAACAGCCCTTAATAAAACCCTCAAATAACCTCAAATTGCCACGAAAAAGCCTAAGATCTGCTAACCCCGGGAAAGAAAATGTGGATCCTCGTCACTATGGCTATGTTCTCAGATCCGTCTTTTCTGCTGTTCAAAGATTTATCCGAATCGCTTTCCTTTCTTGATCCCACAACAATTCTTGTGAGTGGAATTTGAAACGTGATTTCATAGATCAGCCCGCTCTAGCCAATGATGTGTATGAATCACGACCAAACTGAAAGAGCCAAGATTTTTATGTTTGGAAGAGCTAAGGGGAACGACAAGAATGAAGAAAAGAATGAATAAGTTTTGATTTATTAGGTTTAGGATTAAAATTGGTATTTTATCTAAATAATTAATTAATCCATTTGTTACTTATTTTCCTCCCGTTTTGGGAGGATTGTGGAGAAAGGAAAATTTGGTTATTTTCTTTACACTCCCTCCAATTTTTCAATTTCCCAAACAGGGGAAAATAACTTTCCTCCTTTATTTTACCTCCCCGTTTTCTTTCCTCTCTTTTTTTACTTCTTCCCAAACAGAGGGTTAGAGCAACAGTAATAGTAGTAGTAGTAGTAGTAGTAGTAATAATAATAATAATAATAATAATAATAATAATAATAATAATAATATTATTATTATTATTATTATTATTATTATTATTTTAATATTATATTAATTAATATTAAAATTATTATTAATATAATACAATATTAAATTTATTAATAATTAATAATAAATATTATTAATAATTATTATTAATATTAAAATTCATATAATATAATATAATACTACTAATAATTAATAATATTTTCAAATATTAATAATAATTACATGTGATCATTTTTTCATTATTATTATTAATTAATAATAATAATATTATTAATTATTATTAATTTATAATAAAATAATAATTTATTATTATTATTATTATTAATTAATATTAAAATTAGTATTATTAATATTGATATTAATATTAGTATTATTAAAATTATTATTATTAATATTAAAATTAGTATAATTATTTTAATTTTTTAAATGTATATGTACAAATGATAAATATGATTATAAATGAAATTTTAAAATTTTTATTTAATTGATATTTTTATTTTTTCTTTAATACGAAAAAATACAAGAAAAGAATGAAAATTAATTTTTTTATTATTTAAGATTATAATAGTCTATTTTAGCCATATATAAGTTATTTAATATTTAAATTTTTATTCTTTGCTATTTAAACTTTTAATTGTAATTTAGTAGGAAGATAAAATTTTAATTTTTAATTATATTTCATAACATTTTAAAATGATAGGAAGTTAAAATTTTAATGTAATTTCTAATTTATTTGAAAAGTTAATAATATAAGAAAATAAAATTACAATAGATATATTATTGTAAAATAGAATTAAAATTTTACAATTTAATTCATATTTTTATTTTTTAGAAAACTTATGATAAATATGAATAAAATTTTTATCAGTTATTTATGATATAATATCATAAATTATTTAATTTTAAAAAATTTATTATGTTAAAATAAATAAGATTAAGATTTTAATTTTGATGATTTAAGATTAAGATATTCAATTTTATTTAAGATATGAACTATTTGATGTTTGATTTATTGTTGTTAATTCATATTATTTTAATTTTAAATTTTAATTTAGTAAAGAATATAAGATTAAAATTTTTTATTTATATTTTAAAAGATTTTAAAGGATTTAAGTTAAAATATTAATTTTATATTTTATCTAATTTCTTATTATGATATTTTAATTATATATATATATATATATATATATATATATATATATATTTGAAGGATATTAATTATAAATGTAAAATATAAAAATAATCTTCAAAATAAATTATTTTAATATAATTAAAATCCTTAATATGTGTCGGTATTTAATTTTTATTCTTCTAATAAACTCCGGTAAATTTGGTAAATGAATTTTCATAATATGAGAGTAATATACTCTATTTATTTTATTAATATTAAAAAAATTATTTATTGGTATAATATTTTATTAAACTATTACTAAAAGATATTTAACGATTAAATTATCGGATCTCATTAAATTAAATAAGTATTTATTATAAAAAATTTAGTAATTGAATTTTTTTTAAAAAAAAGATGGTATGAAGTGCATAATTTTGCAGGTGTCGGTAGATGACGGTAATTGGGCAGGATGTGGATATATAATTATTGCCCTGCTTCTGTTGACATTATCTTGTATATAACCATTGTAGCCAACGGTCTCAAATGCCCAAGAAACAAGCAACATACCAACCAGCAAAAGCTTGGATTGTTCATATTATCAGTTTCTGAATATATTCTACCTCATATATGTCAAGATGAAGGCAGCAAGATGCACTGCAAGGATAATTGTTATGGTGGCAGTTGTTGCTTTCATGGTAACATCAGCTGAAGCTCAAAGGGGAGGTGGAGGTGGAAGTGCAGGAGGTGGTGGTGGTGGTAGAAGTGGCGGCGGAGGAGGCGTTAGTGGAGGGGGTCTAGTGGGAAATAATGGTTTCGGGAGGGGATACCGGGGCAGTCGAAATTCAACTAGTACAGGGATTCCTCCACCACGCTCAGATTCAGTCAGATTGAGTTCTGCCATAATCGAAACTCTGTCGGCAGCCATGTGCCTCATCCTCTTCTTGGTGTATATATATATATGGTATGTTCATGTATTGAAGAATATACAAGACTTGTTAGTGGGTGTTGATGTAAAAATGGATTGTTTGCAATGGTAGCAGAAGATAAGGAATCAAATGATGCATCAATGGATTATGGATGAGTGAGGAGTTGTTATTAGTTAGAGCGGAAAAGTGGGGATGAGAAAGACGTATGAATTTGGACCAATGTCCACATCAAACACCTCAGCCTATAAGCTCGGTATGTATGTGAAAAATTCATGGGATTATGTATTTTATTAAATGTTAAATATTAATTGATTTTATATTAATTATATGTAATTATCTTTAATTGTTAATATGTAAATTATTTGATATTTAATAAAAATTAATACATGTCAATATATCATTTGTGAGTTCATAATCTTACGTAATAAATCCGAATCATCTAAGAATTTTTTGTATGTATGTATGTATACATCCATTTATTTCTACATTATTCAAAATTAATTAATTACCATTTATATCCCATTAATTCATGTTCTAAATGTCTAAATCAATACCTCTAAACTAAAGCAAACTCCATAAAAACTGCTTCCACTCATATATATTTGTCCAAATATTGACGAGTCAATATTTATAATATTAAATATATAATTTCTGGTGATAAATTAGATAGCGGGGGCAGAAGGAAATTGGGCAGGATGGATGTAGATATTTAATTATTGGCCTGCTTTCGTTGACATTATTATCTGTTCCAGCCAACGGGCTCAACTTCCACAGAAACAAACAAGATACGAACCATAACAAGCTTGGATTGCTCATATTATTAGTTTCTGAATATTCTACCTCATAACTCTCAATATGAAGGCAGCAGTATACGCTGCAACTCTAATTGTTCTGGTATCAGTAGTTGCTTTCATGGTAACATCAGCAGGTGAAGGCGAAGGTGGAGGTGAAGGCGGAGGTGGAGGTGAAGGTGGAGGTGCGGGTGAAGGTGGCGGCGGAGGCGGTAGAAGTGCCGGCAGAGGAGGTGGTGGTGGTGGTGGTGATTTCGGGATTTCTCCACTACCCTCAGAGTCGGTCAGATTGAGTTCTGCCATAAGCGAAAGTTTGTGGGTAGCTATGTGCCTCACCCTCTTCTTGGTGGTCTAATGGACAGCACATGTATGATTTTGTTACATAAACATTTCCTGTCATGCACACCATATATATATATATATATAATGGTTTGGGTTTTTCATGTATATACACTTGTTAGTGGATGATGAATGTATGAGTGAGGTCTTCTTATTTGGTAGAATGGAAAACTGGGATGTGAAAGAGTTCTGAATTTGGAGCAATATGGAAATTTGTCATATAAAGATTGTATATCTATTAAAAATATAATAATATATTAATTTTTATTAAATATCAAGCATTCATTAATTATATATATTAAATATATAATTATTATTAACTATTAGTGAATTCATAATACTACATAATTAATTCAAAATTTTAAATATCAAATCTCTATACATTTATTTATTTCTACGTTGTTTTGATGGATTCAAAAATAAATAATTAATTAATTAATCATTCCTTAAATTACTTTTACATATTATATTCAATTAATCCAATACTTGTAAACTAAAGCAAACTTTATATCTATTTCAATATTTACTAGTAATTTTTGATAAATAATTAATAATGACATTAATGTTTTTAAAAATACATAAAAATTGACATTTATTATATGCTTGAATATTTTATTTTTTAATATTATTTTAAAATGCCATACTTCATTAAAAAAAAATATTCTCGTTTTTTTGAGGTTATATATAGATTTATTATTGAAAATATCTTTGTTGATATAATTTTTGAGTATTAATATAACATTTTTACTATATAATTAATAAGAATAATTTTAAAAATAAAGCATTCCTTTCATTCTATTTTAACCCTGCATTTATATTATTTCATCAATATTAAAAAAATTATTTATTATCATAATATTTTATTAAAATGTCATTCAAAAATAATTTAATTTAGGTTGTTGAATAAATATTTTTTTAATTTAATCATTTAATTTTTTAAATATAGTATTAGGTTTTAAATTAATGGATAAATTTTCAATTTAAGAAAAAAAATATTATTTTACTTAAAAGAGATAAATTTTTTAAGTTATAGTATTTCTATTTTGGGTATGATTAAACAAAGATATAATAAAAATTTAACATATTAAATATCTTATTAAAATAATAATAATTAAAACACAAATTAATATATATTTTTGGAAAATTAGAATGAATATAGTAGGGAAATTTCCTAGAAAGAGTATGAGTTTGATGACTCAATAATCAATATTGTTGAAGTCATAAATGTGAATGTGCCAAGAAGAATTCATAAACCATAGTTTACTTTTATTTAAATAATGGATTTAATAATTGATTAGGACATGAGTGGAAGGATTAATGTGTCCAAGTGGGTAGGAAAGGCCATACTAGTTCTTTCTTTTTTCTTCAACCTCAAGTCAATAAATTAGAAATACCACACATGGCACCATTATTGTATGTGTGATGATAGTGAAACTTCTTATATCTAGATTTATTCCAATTTTTATATGATTTTTGTTATGATTGAAAATATTTTAAATTAAGATTATCATTTTCAATAATTAAATTTATTTATAAATTTTTAAGTGCTATTTTTTTTAAAATAAAACTATTGTTTGCAAATTATAACTCCAAAGCATTTACCCTTTACTCATTCAACTTTTATACCTTAATTTTTAATATAATTAATATAGATAAATATTTGTAATATTTGTAATATTAATTATAATCTAATTGTAATTATAAATAATTGATTTTTTTTCTTTGTAATTACTTCCATCGATTCTGATAATTGCTTCTATTAATTATAATGGAACATATGTGAACATTTACTTACGGAGTTATATGATTTTGATGTATAAAAAAAGAAAGATATGTGTAATGAAAAATGTAAATATGATTATTCTGTAGTAATATTATACAAATAGAAACCTCTAAATGGGTTATATATTTTCAGAAATAAACCAAATGATTGGAGAAAAAGTGAATATGTGATTACAATGAAGAGTCATGGCCTTGATAAAAAAAAATCTTGTTATTAAAGATATATGGATGTTGAATTATTGATACGTCATTACTGTGATTCGATTCTCTTACAAGTTTTGCCGTTGCCATTTTCAAGATTGGAATAATAATTGCATTTTTGATCCCTAAGTGGGTCGATGATTTTTGTTTTTAACTGCAAAAATGTCATTTCTTTAGTTATCCTATATAATATAATCATCTCTTATCTCCATCCAAATGATTTCTACGTGAAAATTTCAAGATGAAGGCTGCAAGATTCTCCCCAAGAAACGCTGTAATGGTAATTCTTCTGGCTTCTGTTTTCGCCGTCACTGCAACATCAGCTGACGCTGGCGGCGGCAGAGGTGGAAGAGGTGGAGGTAGTAAGGGAAGTAATGGAGACACGGGAGGTGGTACTAGCCGGAGCGGGAATACCGTAACGACGACTCCTACAACAGGTGAAGATGTTGGTGGTGGCGATGGTGCTGTGGGAGGAACTAGTGGAGCTGCAGCTGGGGCAGCGGTAGGAACTGGGGGTGGTGGTGGGGGGGGCGACGAGGGCAGTGTGGGAGGTGGGTCAATCTCAGGTTCGGTGAGATGGGGGGGCGCTGGGTTGATGGGAAGTATGATAGTAATAGTGTGCCTCATTCTGGTGCTGTACAAATATTTCGAATATAAGAAATTATGGGAAATACTTAATCGTGACTGGTCCATATTTTAATATGAGATTAAATTCATCGATTTTTGAATTTTTGGTACATTGTAAATTATACACAAAATGCATTAAACGTATCGTTTTTCTCTTCTTTATTTATTTTTTTCCTTTTTATGTTTTTTTTTAATTTGATAATTTGTTTTGATAATCATGGAAAATCCAATTTTCAAGAATTATTAACTTAGATATTGTTATATATGTTTTGCTTTTTTTTTTTAAGAATAGCAGGTATTATTATTTATTAGAATGAATTATATTAAATAAGAATATTAAAATATTTATTCAAATATAAATATTTATCAATTTTATAATTATTCATATGCAAATTATAACTATGCTATAATCTTTTTTAAATTATTATTATAAAAAAATATATGTACTAGATATAAATTAAATTATTTATTTTAATACATAAAAAGAAAAATAATTTTAATATCAAATTTAAAAATAAATCTGATTCATCGGACTCGTCAACAACTCACAATTGTAATCACATCAGCATCGGTTTCATACCATTCAACGCGATCATATGTCTACGCGGCTTTTTTGACTTTGATTTTGTCTTTTGCTCATTTCCTTCGTTCTTCTGTTTCATCTTCTTTTCCCATGTCCATGTATTATGTATATATATATATATACACACCCCCGCGTATATATATACACATATATATACATATTAGCTCCGCTTTTATATTGTTCTTGTCTGAAACTAAACGAACAGAAGATATAATAATAATAAGCTTACAGAAGATACGTTAAGCTTATATTGATTTGCGGTTATATTTGATTGATTTGTAGATTGTATTTGGAGATGCAAGTGAAAAAATTCTCAGCAAGAAAGGTCGCAGTGATACTTCTTGTGGTTGCTGTTGTAGCTTTTATGGTAACATCAACAGAAGCTCGAGCAGGAGGTGGTGGTGGAAGGGGTGGAGGAGGTAGAAGTGGTGGTAGCAGTAGAATTACTCCTAGTACAAGAACTGTTACTCCGAGAATCCGCAACAGTGGCGTTGTTCTAGGAACTGGAACTGGTCATGGTGGTGGTGGATCTGGGAGAGAGAACCCAACTTCAGGTTCTATAAGTTATGGTTTGGGTTCCAAGCTTGGATTGGTCGAAAGCTTATTGCCAATAATGGCGGTCATTTGGTTGGTTTTTTAAGAGTTGTATATGCATTTGTTCATTCTTTTGTACATGCATTGTTCATTCTTTTCTGATTCCATGAAGATGGGATTATCATTAATCATGTTGTAATATTTAATACAGTCTCTAAGCAAATTGTCAGTCTGTAATCAAATTCATACCTTTGAATATCCACAACTCTGCAGATTTTGAACCGCACAAGCTTCTTTTCTTAAATTAAGCTGCAATTTGATTCTAAGATCGATTCAAAATCAACTACATAATTTATTTAATATCTGTTTGGAAGCCACCGGTAGCACGACGGAGTCATCCCGGGCTGGGTCTGTCAGAACTTTAGCCCATTCAAACCTCTAGCCTGTTTTCTTCAGAGCCCAAATTGCATTGCCCGTTTCTTCAGAGCCCCTTAAAGCATATTACCTTATCCTTGACCAACCCACCCACATCTGTTGCCCCCCTTGTCAGCCACGCACCACCGCTCCAGCCGCTTGCCTCTGACACGACACAAGTGAGTATTTAACCGTATACTGAAATGCTGCCTTCCCTGCCACTCTGCTGAAATGTCTTTTGAAATTTTTTTAGATTAAAGAGACTCTTTGTCATGGCTGCTTTCCCTGCCACTCTACTGAAATGCTCATACCCATGCCCGTCTCCATTTCCACGAACATTAAAAACAGGAAGCAACCGTTTCTGCTTGACATCCATTCGAGCTGTACAATCTGCAGAACCAGAGAAGGAAGAAGCCAAACCCCAAGGCTCCTCCACCCCCAAGACCACTGTTTCTAAGAAACCTGTTTATTCAAGTGCGTCTTTTATTACCTTTTTGTACGCTCATGTGAATGACAAGCTTTAATCCTTATCTTTCATTTGTGTAGTGAAGAAAGGTCAGATTGTGAGGGTTGATAAAGACAAGTACCTCGACAGCGTACATGTAAGTTCCGGGTCATTCTTTCGGAAGCTGCCTATGAAAAGTACTAACAAAAACGGTTGGTTCTTGTGCTGCAGTATTTATCCGTCGGGCATCCTTCCTATTACAAGGGATTGGATTACATTTACGAAGACCGTGGCGAGGTTCCCATCCATCCCATCCTTCCTTTTTCTAGCAAATCATGAATTTTCTTGACTACCCATTTCTTGCAGGTGTTGGATTTAAGGATATTTGAAACAGGAGAGCATGCTCTTGTAAGTAATCTTCTTCCACTTCAGCGTTCTGTTTATCATCTTCCTGCATGCTAACTCAAATGGCGATAAACAAAATGAAAGAATTACAATTGATGGACAAAATCCAAATAACCCACAACTTGTTTATTCCTCTCAAACCATATGCAGCCAATGACTCATGAAAGCATATCCTTCATCTGATTCCCTCTTTAGACACTTACATTTTCGACAATCCTCCTGTATAGCTTTCCATTCCCAAAACTTTCCTTCAGCATGTGCTTCCATATATTCAGATGCACAAACCTTCTTGATATCATCCTTGCTGCAGGAATGAAGTTGAAAATCACTCTCATACTTGTGTTGCATGATTGACTTGATTTTTCCTTTTCCTTTTCCATTATAGCTAGGATGCAAGTTTGATGTTGAATTCCCTCTTCTTTTGTTGCAGGTTGCATGGGTTGGTGTTCCAACTGCCCCAGCTTGGCTTCCCACAGATATGCTTATCAAGGTATTCTTGGAAAGGCTATAGCTACTAATTTTTCACCTCATGCATTGAAAATGAACTAGTTCAAGCATGAATATTTGGATTAATCGACTAAATGAACACGAAGAATCAAAAACTATAACAAACAATTCATCAGTTGAAAGATATTATCAACTTATGGTCATATTTTATACTTTTGCAGTCGGAGAAACTCAAATATGAGAGGTTGTGATGAAGATAACAATGGTGGGTTTTGTTTCAAATGGATGGGCATGAATTGGTTGAGCTGTTCTTGATTTAGCATTGATTGTATGAATTGAACACTCTTGCTAACCATTTTGACTAAAATGGTTACATTATTATAATGCAAATTGGTACAAGCCATGGGACGTAATGATGTGTATTGGTTTAATATCTTACATTTACCATTTTAATAAATATATAAATATTAAAAATGAGATATTTTTATTTTACATTTTAAAATATATTATTTTTATAAAGGACAAATGCACATCATTTCGAGTTCCGCTCCAAAATATTTATATAATTTTATTTTATTCATTAAATAATTAAAAAGTTATAATAAAATAAGAAAAATTATAAATTTAATATTAAGATTACATTTTACAATATAATCTAAATTTCGGTTAAAATCGAAAATAGTTTTATAATTTTTTTATTTTAATAAAATTTTAATAAATGCAACTTCCACAAATTTTCAGTTTTTATTGGACAGTGATTCTGATTTTTAGAATTCGACGCTTTGGGTTTGGGTTTGGGTTTGGGTTTGGGCTTTCGAGTAACGTAGGTTTCTTCCATTGTTATTTTGCATTGAAGGTGTTCGTCGAAATGTCAAGCTGATAGATTTTTCTTTTTACATATAGTATTTCAGTTTAAGGTTCGTGCAACAGCGAGAATTATAGAGACGAAATAACTGCAAAGTTTGGCGTTGCGTAAAGTGCATGAACTGATTTGGGTGGCCGGCAATGTTGCATAGAGGAGTGAGGAAAGATGGGTTATATTATGTCAAACATCTTCGTGCTTTATATTCTTCTTGGTCAATTTATATGGAGTTTCCAAGGAAGCTTAAGAAATCTGAGAGGAAGCCGTGGGTTACAAGTGTTAATGAACTGAAGCGAAAAGCTAGAGTGGAGAAGAAAGACAAGCAGTTGGTGCGTGAAAGGATTCTTCAGCCACCTGAGAATGGATTATTGGTTAAAGAATTGATCCCAGTTGCTCAAGAAGTTTTTTCTGCCAGAAAAGAACTTTTCTCGTGTGTTTCAACCGTTATCAAAAGCATTGCTGTGTATTCATGCAGGTAAAAGACTTGAGATTTATTTGTGTTGTCACTATAATACTGGGAACTGAAGTATTCCATATGTTATGTTTTTGTTCCTGTTAGAGAAAGAGAGGGGAGCGAGTAACTAACTACAAACTTCAGATTGGAATCTGAATCATTCTGGTTTAGTGTATGGCATTGATTTTGTGTGTGCAGGGTGTGCGGAGAAGTTCATGTTGGGCATCCACCGCATAAGATTAGAACATGCAACGTAAATGGTAGCCAGGCAAACAAAGAGCATATATGGAAGATGGGGGGCGTGGAAAATGTTTTGCCGCTTGTTGAATCTTTTCATCTATATGATAGGCTAGGAAGAGCTGTTTCTCATAACGAGAGGCTTCAAGTGGATAGAATTCCAGCTACTTTGGAACTATGTATCCAAGGAGGCATTGACATACCAGAATATCCGACAAGGAGAAGGACCTTTCCTGCTTATAGTGTTGCTGGAAAGATCATAGACTTTGAGCCAAGGTTCCCAAAAGCAGAAGAGGCACTTGGAAAAGGTATCAACACTTGTGGATTTTGGGAGAAGAGAAACAAGTCAAGCGAAAACAAGGAACTTATGGAGTTCCATACTGTTGACTTACAAGGTCTTCTTTCCTTTTCCTTGGTTCTGAAACCTTTGCGCGTTGGATGTGAAAATCCTTTCTGGTGATTTCAGTGTTTTTACATAGTTTATTACTGGGACTGACGTGAGTTGTTTACCTTACTGAGTTTTTTTTACCGTGATCTGAGCAGGTATTGCTATTCAAGGCATGGAGGCATGGAACAAAATGCGATCTGGAGCCACAAAACTTATGCAGAAATACGCCGTCCACACTTGTGGGTATTGCCCGGAGGTCCAAGTAGGACCTAAGGGTCACAGAGTAAGGAATTGCCAAGCTTATAAGCACCAGATGAGGGATGGTCAGCACGGGTGGCAAGGGGCAACTGTGGATGACTTGGTTCCTCCTGTGTATGTATGGCATGTTCGAGATAAGCAGAGTGGTGAACCATTAGTAAACAATTTAAAGAGATACTACGGAATGCTGCCTGCAACTGTGGAACTGTTTGCACAGGCTGGAGCACAAGTCGGTGATGATTATGCAGGTTTGATGAGGGAAGATGTTGCAGTGCCTGAATTAGACGAAGCGAAGTGGGTGGTCTAAATGATATGCTACTATCATGAGCTGACTTGTTGATCCAGATATCATTGATTAAAGAAAGTATTTCACTGTAAATACAAATTTTTACGTAAATTGCCTATATATGTAAATTATATTTCAAGTTTTGCTATAATTATATTAAATTATATGCAAACATGTAATTTGATCTTTGGCCGAGGATTCTAAGATCTACCTCACTGCCTACATCATTCTGACGCAGATCAATTTGAGTGATAGATAACATGTTCCGAATAGAAGCAGGAAGGCGATCATGAATATCATTCAATGATGAATTAATAGGCCTTCCACCCTATCCAAAATATCAGACATTAAACCTGATTCTGATGAAACATCAAGAAGCTACAAGCTAGAGAGATTTCCTGAACTTGGAGGCACTGTACCACTAAATCCAGATTTTGACTGATTAAGATATCGCAAAATCGACAAGGGTCCTAAGAATTCAGAAATCTGAATATTGTTGAACTTGTTAAGATTCAAATCCAAATGGTGCAAGGACTTGGATTTTCACCCCTTAAAGTAATTCAAATGTTACGGTTGGAAACTGACGTTACAAAATACGCATTACTTTCAACAACGAACAATTTTCCTTTTGGCCTGTAACAAACTGTTAACAAGTTTGTCTACAAATCCAAAATAGGCAACATTCCAGGGTTTATTTATTATCAATATAAACAGGGGAACAAGAATACCAGTTCCATATCCAAGCCCTAAACTCATGTAAAACCATTTATCAATGAAGCCATCATCCTTGTCATCATCCATGGCAGTCGTCCCTCCTTGATCTGAATCATCATCACCTTGGCATTTGAGAGCTAATGGAGGTCCACAGAGACTTGGGTTTCCAGCAAATGAGGATGCATCGAAAGTCGTCATTTGTGCCGTGTAAGGGATTATTCCTGAGAAATTATTCTCTGACAGGTTCAGGACGGACAAAAATGATAATGATGACATACTGGAAGGAATTGCCCCTGATAGTCTGTTGCTTGAGAGATCAAGTGAAGATAATTGCTGCATATTTGAAATGTTGTTAGGAATCTGGCCAGTGATCTGGTTCCTTGACAAATTCAAAGCTATCAAACCGATCAATTTCGTGATTTCATCAGGAAACTCCCCATGTAAATGATTGCCGGAAAGGTCTATGCTAGTAACCAAGGAAAGAGTTTTGGTGTATTTTTGGGGTCCACCTTTTATGTTCACCACCAAGCTCTCCTGATAGTACACGCCTCTATACTTCCCATAGAGAAGATACTGATTTATGTATTGCACTTGAGACATGGCTTTAAAATCTCCAAATGTGGCTGGAATGCTGCCTGTTAAATTGTTTAGCCCAAGGTCAAGGACTTGCAATGAGATTAAATTTGACAGGGTGGAGGGGATTTCACCAGAAAATGCATTTGACCTTAAGCTCAGAATTCTAAGCTCCAAAAACACGCCTTCATCTCCAATCCATAATGGGACGTTTCCTGATAGCTTATTATATGCAAGATCCAAGGTCTCCAAGCTAGATAAATTTTGAAAAGATGATGGGATATTTCCTGAAAGCTTATTGTTGCTCAGATGAAGTGACTGGAGCTGATTCAATTGACCTAATGACTCTGGAATTTTCCCTGAAAGATTGTTGAAGCTAAGATCTAGAACTTTTAAGATAGAACAATTTACTATGCTGTCAGGAATGCTTTCAATTAAGTTGTTATTCGACAGATCAATGACTTGAAGAAACGGCATGCCCCCTATTGAGTCTGGGACATTTCTTGTTAACCGATTTTCTGACAGAGATAGAAAGATCAAGTTTGGCATTAACTGACTGATGTTTTGTGGAATTGGACCTGAAAACTGATTATTTGAGAGATCAAGTAACTCAATTTCCTCGGAAGGAAGAGGAATAGGTCCTTCGAGGAGGTTGGAGCTGAAATCAACATCTGCAAATGGAGCAACACTGAAAGGATTTTGTAGCTGGCCCTGTAACTGGTTGAAAGAAACATTTAACAACGACAGGTTGAATGTAATTTCCCAGAACCAGTTGGGTATGCTGTCAGATATGCTAGCATTTGAAATATCCAGAGCCACCAGATTTTTCTGAGTTCTAAGCCAAGCCGGAAAAGATGGACCCAAATAACATGAACCTATATTAAGATTACGAACTTGGAATGGAGGTACCCATTTAGAACTGAAATTGAAAATGAATGAATTGGAAGCTAGGAATAAGTATCTCAGTTTAGTAAGCCTTGAGAAATGAGCTTCAGAAATAAGACCCGTCATATTATTACGAGAAACATCCAATGTAGATAGCAGAGAAAGCTGGCCAAAACTATCAGGAAGAGTCCCGCTAAGTTGATTTTTTCCAAGATCCATACTAGTCAGGTTCTGTAAGCTGCCTAACGAAGTAGGAATTGAACCTTGGAAAAAATTATTCCCTAAAGATAGTTCAACAAGATTGTCAAGTTGACCTAACCAGTCTGGTAGATTTCCTGATAAATGATTGCTAGTTAGTCTCAAGTTCATCAAACTAGAGAGGGGACTATTAGGATAACAATTTGATCCTTCAATCATTTCAGGCAAAGTGCCTGTCAAATTATTGTCTGAGAGATCAAAATTTTCCAGGTTGCAAAGTTTACCAATGGAGCCAGGAATCCCACCAACAACACTATTAGCGAACAAATTAAACTCGATGAGAGACGACATGTTACCGATGGAAGAAGGAAGTTCGCCATGTAATTTGTTCATTGCAAAATCAAAAACCTTGATCTTTTTCCATCCTGCCTGAAACAACTGAGAGCAACCAGCAGAAAGGTTATTGTTCACGGAAAGATGCAAGTACTGAAGATTTGGAAGCTGACTAAGACCAACTGGAATCCTGCCATACAAACCACTACTACTCAAATCAACATAGGACAGGCTGCTAAGATTGACAAGCCAGCCAGGAAACGGTGAGTTAAAGCTGTTGAAACTTAGGTCTAGAACAGCAAGTGAAGAAAAATTGACAGGGCTGAGAGATGAAAGGGAACCTGATAGGTCACAATTTGAAAGCTGCAAGCTTGTCAGATGAGGAAGCATGTTTAATTTCTCAATCCAGGAGGATCCTACCATGGAAAGATCAACTCCATCCATGGCAAGATACTTCATGGAAACAAGACCAGTAACCCAATCAAAACGATTAACAGAAAGACCCGAAAATCCTGAAGAAATATCAAGAACCTGCAAACTTGAGAGGTTCCCTAAAGCTGGAGGAACCGCACCACTGAACCCAGCTTCAGATAGATTCAGATATTGCAAACTTTGCAAGGATCCCAAAAATTCAGGAATCATGATTTGCTTAAACGCGTTGAGACTCAAATCCAGAAATTGTAAAGACTTCAATTTTAGCAGTGAAGGTCTAATCTCTCCACTTAAGGAATATACAGAACTTACTGGAAATGGATTGTGGAGATCAATGGAAAAAACAGCTCCAGTTCTGTTGTTGCAGCTAATTCCCCGCCATTGACAACAGTTTCTTCCTTTCCATGACAAAAGCCGCTTCCCGGAATCTTCAAGCCCATTTCTGAAGTCATTAAGAGCTTCCAGGTCAGATTGCGAACATATCCCGTCAAGGCCATCTCCATGACAGCCAAATTCTCCAGTTAAGATACAAAGAATAGCAAGTACTACAACAAGAACTGAAAATTTTTCCATTATTAATCAATGCAACCCTCAAAATTGTTGATAGGTACATAAAAAGGGTTCGTCATTAAAGGGTCTTTCAATTTCTTGAGCGTCACGAACATTCTTTCTGGAAGTCAAAGCTTGAGTCCCACTAATCAGGAAAGATTAGATAAGAACAATAACATGCAGAAAGTCAACGAAGTAACATATTCTATTAAGTTGATAAGGATAAGAGAAAGCAGAGTATTGGAATACAACATGGAAAGAGAGATGAAAATGAAAGGTCATTTGTCAACTTTCCAGGCATGGAGACAACAAGTTCAGCACGTAGCAGTCATTTGGACTTGACAGGATTATAATATGAAAAAAGAAAGATTTCTAGTTTCCTGGAAAATCAAATCAAATAACTTCTTCAGGTATTTGCATGTGGGCAACATAGCATTGGTAACATTGTCGCAACTTTCAAGGATTTGTCATTTAACTACTGTGATGCTTAATAATATCTTTGTATTGATTTATTTATATAATATTATGATTAAAATACTTTCATCATTTTGTTAATGAGTAAGTTTGGACAGAGAAGTCAAAGTCTGCTTTCATAAAATAGGACAAGCATGTAATAGCATAGATCAAAGGTTGTTTATTTATTTATGTCCTATTGAAAATGGTGAAAAGCTATGTTATGTTCTTACCAGAACATACCTTTCCATTATGTCTTGGAGAGCTAAGCTTGGATGGATTACCTGGCGACCATGTTTACAAAAATGTTGACAAGTCATTTTTTATGTAGATTGATTATGTATTGGTCATTTTCTTATTGCAAAGTGCATGCAGTTTTGATTACATCAATGATTATGAAGTTTCACCTAACAACAATGGCATTACCTGTTGACTCGAACAACACTTCGGTTTAGAATATGATTCCTTCATGCCATGTTATATTTGCATGAAACCGGAAAGAACTAATTTTGGGTTAATCAATGGATGCTTATACCAAAGAAAATGAAAATTCCTTGGATTTGTTTTCAACAGATTGTTATATATTGGAGTAAACAGGTTGTGATTTGCGGCAGTTTAAAGAGCTTGCTAGTTTGTTATGAAGAAGATACTTTCTCATTTGTGTATTATATTTCCTGTTATCTTCTTTGTAACAGGAAAATCTGTTCCTAATAGCAATGCTCGGATGACGAACTGCAGTGAATCTGACAGAGAAGCTCTCATGGACTTCAATCTGGGTCTCAAGATTCTGAAAACCAGATCTCCTCATGGCAAGGAAATAACTGTCAATGGTGGGGAATAGTTTGCGACGATAGGACTGAGCCGTTGTTATGGGTGATCTCCACAACCCATATCCATCAGGTTATGACTCTTCTGGCAGACTTTGGAACTTGAGCGGAGATATTAGACCTTCCCTGCCAAAACTCAGGTCCTTGAAATACTTGGACTTGAGTTTCAACATGTTCTATGGCAGAATTCCTGACTTCTTGTCAGCTTTGGAGAGTTTGCAGTATCTCAACCTGTGGAATGCCGGATTTAGTGGTCTAATCACTCCAAATCTTGGAAACCTTTCTAGGCTTCAGTTCCTTGATGCCGCTTCCAACCTCCAGGGTCTAGTTGCTTACAACCTGGAATGGATGGCTGACCTCATCTCATCAAAATATGTTTTGATGACTGGATCGAACCTTTCCATGGTGGGACTGAGATGGGCCTAGGCATTCTATGAACTTCCAGATTTAACTGAATTGCATTTGTCTGGTTGTGGTTTACCATGCTTCACCCTGACGCTTACTTCTGTCAACTTCACTTCACTTGCTGTCTTAGATCTCAAAGGTAACCAGTCTAATTCCATTTTGCCCAGTTGGCTTGTAAATATCTGCAGCTTGAAATCGGTTGATATCAGCAGAAGCATGTTGTATGGAAGGATTCCACTAGGTTTCGGTGAATTACCAAATCTGCAGTTGTTGAGGCTTGATAATAATGACAGTCTCACTGCAAGCTGGAAAGCATAGAAGTTATTGATTTATCGCTTAATAAATTTCATGGAAGACTTCCTGCTTCACTTGGAAACATAACATCTCTCAATCGTTTAGATTTATTTCATAATGATGTTGAAGGTGAGATTCCAAGCTCCATTGGTAAGCTTTGCAACTTAAATTATCTTGACTTGTCTGTTAATAACCTGACAGGAGGCTTACCTGAATTCCTAGAAGGAGCTGAAAATTGCCCTTCTCAAAGCCCTTTCCCAAATTTCCATTACTTAATTGCAAGTGACAATCAATTTATGGGTCATCTGCCAAACTGGTTAGGCGAGCTTAAAAATCTTGTTAAACTTAATTTGCAGTGGAACTCACTTCAAGGTCCCATTCCTGATTCTTTTGGCAACTTACAGAATCTAACTGAACTCAGACTTGAAGCAAATAAACTAAATGGAACTCTCCCAGATAGTATAGGCCAAGTTGACTGCACTTGATGTTTCAATCAATGAATTGACTGGCTTTATCTCAGAAGTCCACTTTTCAAGGCTAACTAAATTGCAGACCTTGCTTTTATCTGCAAATTGATTCATCTTAAATGTCAGCTCCAACTGGATCCCTCCATTCCAATTGCAGTATCTTGAATTAGGTTCATGCCATGTTGGTCCTTCCTTTCCTGCATGGCTTAAACTTCAAATGGATCTCATATATCTACATGTCCCAAATGCAAGTATCTCAGGTTCCATTCCATACTGGTTTTGGAATATGTCAGGAAATCTGTCTGTATTGAACATTTCTTACAATTACATGGCGGGTCAATTTCCAAATCCATTCAATATCGCTCCATTTGCACTTGATTTTAGTTCCAACCTTTTCCACGGACCAATTCCTCTTCCAACTTCTGGTGTCGGCCGGCTAGATTGTTCCAATAATCAATTTTCTGGTCTTATTCCTAGCAATATTAGAATAGCATGCCAAATTCGGTCTTCCTTTCCCTTTCCAACCACCAATTGAGAGCACTAATCCCGGATTCTATTGGAGAGATGAGCTCACTTCAAGTTCTTGATCTTTCGAGAAATAACTTGACAGGAAGTGTTCCTCCAAGCACAAGGAATTGATCCTCGCTTCCTGTTCCGGATCTTCAAAGCAATAATTTATCTGGTGAAGTTCCAGGATCTTTAGGTTAGCTATATAGGCTTTAAACTCTTCATCTGAGGAACAACAATTTCTCAGGAGGAAGGCAAAACTAGTCAACTTTGGAAACTCTAGACCTTGGATATAACAGCATTACAGGAAATATTTCATCTTGGATTGGAGAGGCATTTCCAAATCTCGGGATTCTCAGCCTCGATTCAAATAATTTCTCCAGAGATATATTCCTGCAACGCTTTCAAATTTGAGTTCTCTACAGGTATTGAACTTGGCAGAAAACAAGCTGACCGGACTATCCCAGCAAGCTTTGTCAATCTCAAATCCATGGCAAAACAACTAACTATAAACATTTCTTTGTTTTATGGATCATTTATGACCCAATATTATGAAGAAAACGTTGTGGTGACCATATACGGGCAGCCTCTTGTATACACCAAGACACTTTTCCTTCTGACGAGCATAGACCTTTCAGGAAACAATTTATATGGGGAGATTCCTGAAGAAATAACAGAACTAGTTGGTTTGGTAGCGATGAACTTGTCGAGAAACCATATCAGCGGATAAATTCCAAGGTACGTTTCAGATTTGCATCAATTGTTATCTCGTGATCTCTCAGACAACAACCTGTCCGGTTCAATTCCTCCAAGCATGTCTTCATTGGCATTTTTTTAGCACATTTCAACCTGTCAAACAACAACTTGTCTGGTATCATTCCTCATACCAATCAGTTGGCAACTTTCATGGAATCTTCTTTTTCAGGGAATCCAGGTCTATGCGGTAGCCCTCTATCTGTGAAGTGTTCAACTGATGGTTCAAACAGCTCAGGGACAACAGATAATTCGGATGGCAGACGGATCAAAGAGTCTGAAAATGGCAATAGCTTTGTCGACAGGTGGTTTTACTTGAGCATTGGAATGGGATTTCGACAGGTTTATCGTTTCTATTCTTGGCTTTTGCAATTAAAAGAACTGGGGGTGATATTTACTTGCTTGTGTCGATAGAGTTGTTGACAATTTATCAAGCTTGGAACTTGTAGCAGCTTTAAGATAAAGAATGTTGCAGGACAAATAAGTTTACACACACACACACACACACAGAGATACGCATGTATGTATGTACTTATGTATGTATATTGACAAGAATAGTATCTAATTGTTTAGCAGTATAAAGAAGATAAAAGTTTGCAGTTATTGAGTATTTTAATTCGGATTTTTTTCGTAGGTAGACTCAACCGTATTCCATTGTTGCTAGAATACTAATTTATCAAGTATAATAATCAAATGGTCTAGCAAACACTGAGCTATACCAGATCACCCTGCGGGATTCCTGATGAAGAGATGAAGTTACTTCAATTTGCCTTTAAAATATTATAAAATGATGCAGGTTGCTTCTTAGGCTTTGCATATAGTTCCTGAAAAATATCATTTGTATGCATCTCAGGCACCAGTTACTGGTAAAGAGAAGCAAGTTTTGTCAAGGTGACAAGAATTCATACCTCTACTGCAGCAGCTAAACGTAAAATCGTAGCCTCCGCCCATGGCCGACCAATTATTTGCAAGCCTATTGGAAGGCCTTGTTTATCATAACCAACCTGAACATCAAACATGGGATTGCATATTCAGTAGCTTCTTTGATGAATGATCTTCAAGTAACAGGACCAAAAATCCTCCAGGAAAGAAATAGATTAAGAATTTCTCTTAATTGAACGCAATTGAGTGAAGATAAAAAAATCGTGTGGTCGACACAAATGACTTGGAATTGAAGTTCAAGTAAGTTAGATGAATGTGACTCACAGGAACAGTAATGGCTGGAAAACCGAGAATGTTTGCTGCAATGACAAACCGCATGAGATAACCTGATACCAAAACAGACATGTATTAATTGCAGATAAGATTGCAAAGGAACAAAAAGAAAAAGAAGAGACAAAGAAAGAAAAGATAACAACAGCGACACTAGTGAAAGTCTGAGCAAGGACCTGTGGTCACCAGATTAGTCTCGCCATACTTGAGAGAGCTAGGAGGTATTTTGGGAGCAGTCATGCTGTCACGCAGAGAAGGAAAATGTGATATTAGTTTAAAACTCCTTGCAGAAAAATTCTCATACAGATCATTGCCCAGTAACGCTAACACTTTTATAGTAACTCTAATTTCTAAACCAAAAACACCACCTTGGAAGGAAGATGATCTCGATCCAGTTCATGTTCATTAATGTTATCTTTGATTATTTCATTCTCGAACGGGGATGATGCAAAACAGTAAAGATCACTTACCCAGTTGTTGGAGTGACTATGACATCGACCTTTTTAAAAATTTCCAGGTGATGGTACACTAGTCTTCTCCTGCAACGAGATGCTTTTGAGTTGGAAGGAAAGGCAAAATTCTGTTTCAAAAGAAATTATAACTCGACGCCAAACCAAATGGTCTCACCTCAGACATTGTGCAGTAACATAATCTGCAGCGCTGAATGATTGAAATAGTGTAACACTGGTACGGGTATCACAATTCAACCTCACACCTTTCCTACAGAAGCAGAAGGAAGAGCAGAAAACACCATAGATCCGAAATTAAATTCTTCTACAAGTTACATAATAATGAATGTCGACTTAGGTAGTCAGGTGCCATAGACAGAATCATTTAACAATTCAAGTATTCTTCAAAAAGGCAAGAAACATACCCCTCCTCAATATCAGAGCTTATTGAGGATAGCACTTCAGATCCAATGGAAACAAGATGAGCAGTACGCATCTCTTCAAGCTCAGGCACAACAATCTCGACCATCTAGAACAGTTTCCATTGAAATTTTGATCTCGAATTTAATTAAAGTGTCAAAAGGACTACATAACAACACTGACGCAAATTATTGAAATGAAGTACTTACTTCACACCCATGTGTTTTTGACAGAAGGCTAAGAACATCCTCACACTTATCAGAGACTTCAGTTGAGTGAACATCATTGAACCACTGCAAAGTATTCGTCATTTCTTAGGAAATATAAATTTATGTGCTAAAGAAATGACTTTAATCAAGACTCGGAAACAATAAAAACATGATTACCGCCGTGTATTTTCCAAGCCGCAATGATCCCAAAATGTCAACATTTTCATACGATGACAAATTAGGCAAACAAGGGGTAGACTGCCACAAAAAGATGAGAATCATCACAGAAAATGATTCACTTAAAAAGTAAATCCTATATCTAGTCAAGTACCGGAAGTTGTTAATATGGCAAACGATCAAGCTTCACAAAGATTACAGAGTAAGCAATAAATTTTGGAAACATTTGGAAAATAGCTGGCAAAGTTTATAAAATACCGGTTTCAGGGATATTCTGTTTTCAGGAGACGAGCCCAGAATCACAGAATACCTGAAAAATCAACATAATGCAAATGGTCAACAACATTTTTTGCCAAGTTAGGTGCTGAGTCCTTGCAAGTATTCCTCCAAGTCCTCGGAGTATAAAAGAGTTGAGACTCGCCCACAATCATTTCGATTTGAAAAGCTTATAGTATTGTTAAACATTGAAAAATATTTTTAAGTTATATACTCTAAAATTATCTAACAAGTATGTCAATTTTCCTTTAGTTTGAACTATTAACACATAATTTGAATTGATCTTTTCATGATGATCAGAAGTACATAACCAAGGAGAAGAGGGTAATGGTTGATTAGCATTGATGGGGATATCTCAATCTGATTCCAGGATACTTTTCACTGAACCAAGTTCAATTGAATTGGAAGAAACCATTCCAAGTGTAACTCCTCTTTAAACTTCAGTGAGTCATAATCAAAGACCGTGGAGTATCTCAGAAAGTGATGCTGGTTCAGAAAGTAAGCAGCTATTTCCAATATACTTACACTAACATGACATCTTCCACTGATGAGGCGATTGGTCCGATAATTGCCACTGTGCTATTTTCACATAATGAACTGTCAAAATGGCACCATTTCAAAAGGTAAACATAAGACGGATTGAGAATGATGATTAAACATATCAAGAAGTACAAGATTATCACTCATCTTGTCATACTAAGTTTCAGAAAAAGCAAAGCTAAAAGTAATATGTGAATTGGCCAATGTTAAGGAAATTATTACCCTGTTATATCAGTCCGAGCATGAGTCGTCTTCAAACCCACTACACCACAAAGAGAAGAAGGGATGCGGACCGAACCTGTTACCATTAAATTACGCAAAGACAAGTTAGTTTTAGGTACGTACCAACTATTGATCATAATTAACTTAACTTTGTAACACAACCTCCACCATCTGTTCCTAATGCAGCCGAGCATAGTCCAGAAGCTACCATTGCGGCAGGGCCTGAGGAAGATCCACCTGTGTATCTATCCATTGCATGAGGATTTCTCGTTGTTCTGCACTTCAAAGTAATTGCTAATGACCAAAACTGAAGAACCAAAAATCCAGTCTTGCATTGAAATAAAGGGTTAAATTAAAGGTGAAGTCCTGTTAGCATCAATATCTGTATTCAAGTAGCGATAAGTCAAAATAAAGCAAACTGACCCATAATTTGGATTGTTTCCAGTAGTTCCCATTCCTAACTCATGCATATTTGCCTTCCCTAAGAGTATGACGCCACAGCTACGCAATCTAGATACACAAACTGCATCCTTTTCGACAGAACGGACCTCATGCATCCATGTTGTTGCACCTGCCATTGTAAAAATAGTAGCTTTTTCTGATATTTCCATCTTTAAGGAGTATTAAGAAGTCTGGATTAAATGAGGGTTATACACCTTTAGATGGATAGGGATATAAATCTATGTCATCCTTGATTGCCATGAAAATTCCATCCAAAATTGATATAGGATTTCCTGCAGAACCACAACAAAAAATCTCAGAAGATGATAATTGGCTAGTTTCAATCCAATTCTATTGCAAATTAAAATGCAAAATGCCATACATAGTAATTTGGCGGTACCTTCATCAAACCTCTTTGTAGAAGCAGCAGCTTGCTTCCTAATCTCTTCCTCATCAAAAGAAATTAACAATGGCATCGTGGGTTGTTTCTTCTTTAACTCGTCTAAAACTGAAATTATACTCTCAGCAACCTAGAAGATAAATGCAAAATTCTGTAATTTATTAGAGAAAATGAAAAGAAAGATAAAAAATGAGCATCCAGAAACTAATAGAGACTAACCATGGATGGGGTTACAAGCTGAGATCGATAAGCATGTGCGTAATCACGTATCTTCCAGTACCTGAAAGATGGAGTCGAGTCATCATTCCAGCAGCTAGCAGGATCGTAATGTGGTAGACACTTCAAGGCTGCTTCAACCCGATCTTCTGGTCTTCCATCTTCATCCACGGTAACAACACCAGGCTCGGGTTCTGAAATCACTTAAACTCTCTGAATCAGCTCCATGTATAGTACAAAATATCTTTTATTCTGTTGTCCAAATTTTTCATAGCAAAACATCTACTTTTTTCCAATCTAACAATCCAACGTAGGAAATAAGGAAAAGAAATGGCATTCATCTCCAAGAGTCTTCATCAATCATGGACTGATATGGCGGAATGGTAGAATTTTGCTTAATCATTTCATACTCCTATATTCCCTTCCCTTACCTCCATTGCTCTAGGATTTAAACAATATGCTGATTTCCGTACACTAAAAGAGCTTCAGATTGAACATTATAGAGGATGTATGAACTTTTGGTTCAGTGAATCCACGTGCAGGACAACGTTGCATGCTAACATAACATGCTAGGAACAAACAAATAATCATGTGTTCCTGTGGACTGAAATCTACAGCCGAAAGTAATAAGAACACACCTTGAGGAGGATATTGAGGTTCAAACATGGGTGATTCCGGAATCTTCGCGAATCGCAAAATCTAACATCAATTATATCATTGAAAGCCTTATTAGTTAAAATCCTATATGACATGGCACAGAAATCAACCAACCAAGAAAAGCAAAAGATAATTTCTGCATTGAATCCTACCTCATCCATCTTGTTCTCCTTCCTTATGCTAGATACAACTAGAGGACCAATCACTGGTGCCTCAAGTAGCTTCACAAACAACTTAAATCCCAATCCAGACAAATGTGGAGCTATAAACATTCAAACTCAAACAGAATAAGAATCAAATCCAACATTTCTCCCCTATCTATAGAACAAATTCAAATGCATATACACACAAAATAAAAACATTGAATGATTTGAAAGTAACCAAACCCTGAATAATTTGAGGCTTATACTCAACAGTAGACAGGTCCAAATCCTCAGCTGGAACCATAACACGTTTCTTTCCCATTCTATTAACAAAACAAAAGAAACATACAAACAGAATCAAATCACACAACCCGCAGTTAGTTAAGAAGCAAACAAGAAAGCAAATTATCAAACACTTTCCATGGTTACAACCACAAAACAAATCAAGTAACAGCAAATGGTCAAGAAAAAAGATGAAAGCCCAGATCATGAATTTCAAAAAGAAGAGACCTTTTTGGAAATTTGAGGGAGGATGTATGTATGTATTGATGTAAGTTGTTGTTTTCTTGAAAGACGGGAACAGTGGTGTTTACCAGGATTGAAAGTCTAAAGAACAGATGGACGTAGCAGTTAGTTGGTGGCCATTCATGACTGCTGGTGGTAATTAAAATCATTTTAAATATTTAACATAAATAAGTAATCATGCAATAATTATTTTGAATAAATATCTTAGTATTGTTTTTTTTTTTTTAATTTTGAAAGTAATTAAATGGATAAATGCAATCATAAAGAATAGACGTTGACTTTTTCTGCCTTCATTTAATTCATAATTAAGTATTAGAGAAAAATAAAATGATTTAGATATTTAGTTTGCATATAATTTTTTAATATTTAACTCAATATTATTGTTAAAAATATAATAATAATATATTATTATATTATTAATAGATTTATAATGATAATCGCTGCATTTAGTGCTTAATCCCTCCAAATCTCGGAAACTTTTGTATGCTCGAGTTTCTTGATGTTTCCTCAAACTTCCAGGGTGTAATCGCTTGTAACCTGGAGTAGATGGATGCCTGACCTCATCTCAGTAAAATTTGTTTTCATGACTGGATCAAACCTCTCAATGGTGGGACGGAGATGGGCCATGGCATTCAATAAGCTTACCAGTTTCTCCTAAACCTTCACGTGACCCAATGGCTACCATATAACAGGCAGCCTCTCGTATACACCAAGGCACTTTCCCTTCTAACAAGCATTGACCCTTCTGGAAACAACTTATTTGGAAGATTTCTGAAGAAATAGCAGGACTAGTTGGTCTGACAGTTATGAACTTGGCAAGAAACCATTTCAACGGACAACAACCTGTCTGGTTCAATTCCTCCAAGCATGTCTCCGATGACATTTTTAGCACATTTGAACCTGTCAAACAACAACTTGTCTGGTATCATCCCTTATACAGATCAGATGCTAGCTTTGGATGAATAATCTTTTTCAGGAAATCCAGGCCTATGTGGCGGCGGCCCTCTAGCCTTGAAGCGTTCAACCGATGGTTCAAACAGCACTGAGAGGACAGACAATTCAGACGGCAGACAGATCAAATATTCTGACAAGGCAATAGCTTTATCGACAGGAACGGGATTTGCAACAGGTTCATTGCTTCCTTTCTTAGCTTTAGCGGCTTGATGCCAGAAGACCAATCACTGGAGGAAAAAAAATCGTCTTCACATATCTGTTTATTAAGCTATGATAATCAAACGGTGTGTCAAAAACTGAGCTAAAAATCGTGGCCTCTACTGCAGCAGTGAAGCATAAAATCGTGGCCTCTGTCTCGGTGCATTAGCCGATTGGAAAGCCGCGTATATCATAACCAACCTGAACGTCGAACACGGGGTTGCAAATTTCAGCTGGCTCTTGGATGAAAGATGTTCAATTAAGAGAAAGGAAAATCCTCCAGAAAAGAAAGAGGAAGAAGATCTCCTAATCAAACTCCTGTAATCTCCTCCTCTTTGGGATTCAGAGAGACCATTGATTTCTGTACTCTAAAAAGAGATCAGATTGACCCACATGCAGGACAATGTTGCAAACTAACACAGCATGTCAGGAGCAAACATGCAACAATATTCAGGTTCTCATTCTGCAATCTTAACCTTGACAAATTATCCTCTGAATTTCTCGGAATCAATAGATAATAAAAAATACATATTTTATTCTGGAAAAATTATAATAATTCATAGATAGATAATAGATAAATCAAATTAATACTTATATTTCAAATTTTTGATTAATTAAATTATATAATATTTATTAATTTAAAATTATATGTGTATATATAGAGTCATAAATAAATTGAGATCATTATTCCACCTGAAAAGCCCCCCACTTAGATCAAACGGCCATAAACGCAGCAAAAATGTGTAAATGCCAGGTCATACGCGGTCGGTTGGCGGTCAATAGATCAAGAAATCAAGTTTATATCAACGGCTGAGGTCTTGCCCGTGAAGAAGCCGGGCAGATCTCCTTGCCCTTAAAAGGCGACGTTCGTTCCCCTATCTTACTCGCTCTTACTCGCAAGGGAAATCAAACTGCTTAGAAAAAAAGGGAAATTCGTTGTTCTGATTTCTACCCTTTTTGAAGTTTCGGTTTCCTCGCTGCTGGGTCGTGGTGGTATCTTTTCGCGGGTAAACCTTCGCAGTGGTGCGTCGTGTCTATTGAGGTTGCGCGTGGTAACCACTCTCCGGCCAATTCATGTTTCTTTCCTCATCAATATCGAGAAATCCTCGATGTAGAATTGCTGGAATTTTACCGGATGCGGCAGAATCATCATGGCGTCAGCTATTGTAACCAATCGAAACGAATCAAGTTGGACTCAGCTACGTGGCAGCGGAGGCGGTGGTGCTAAATTCATGGGCAAAGCCCCTTTTGCGAAGCCTAACCCTAAATTTTCGAAGAAACGGCAATTTCAACCGGTGGCTCCATTAAGCTTCGATATTCTTCCTGAAGCAGCTTCCGACGATGCGTCATCGATAAACCGGAGGCCGACCTCTAGCGATTTGAACACCGGCGGTTATGTGACCTTCAATATTGGTTCTTACTCAAGAAAGGAACTTTTGGAGCTAAAGAATCAATTGGTGTCGGAGCTAGAACGGATCCGACAACTAAAGCATCGAATCGATTCATCACAGTTGTCAGAGATCGGACCCACGACAAGTTTTAACAAGAAACAAAACAAGAAAGGAGGTTTAGGCAACAAAAAGCCATTTTCTAACCATGGTGGTGGATTTGTGGCCGCTAAAGATATGAAAAAATCTAATCAAAACGTTAATAATAATAACAATGTTGTGGATAATGCGCAATTGATGAAGAGATGCGGGCAAATATTGACGCAATTGATGAAGCACAAGCTTGGCTATATTTTTAATACGCCCGTTGATGTTAAGGGCATGAATCTTCATGACTATTATGATATAATCAAGTGCCCTATGGATTTGGGTACTGTGAAGAGAAAACTAGGAAGAAATGAGTATGAGTCGCCCATTGATTTTGCTGATGACGTGAGATTGACTTTCAGCAATGCTATGAAGTATAACCCTAAGGGACATGATGTTCATACTTTCGCTGAGCAGTTTTTATCAAGATTTGAGGTCTTGTTTCGCCCCATTAAAGATTCCTTGGGAGGTGATTTTTGTCTTGATGATCAAGATCAGTTGGCCAATGATCGTGAGATCGAGGATCAGCAGGCTCATGAAGTGCAAGCTAGTTCTTGGGATCATCATAAGTCCAATCATGGAGAAGCGGATGCTGAGAGTGTAAAGAAAGATGAAGAAAATGTGATGCAAATTGTGGGCAAATCTGATCACTCAATCCCGCAAAGTGCGTCTTCTGATCCGCAATCTACATCACAACTGCCTCTGAAGACTCCATCAGCGACTCGAGCTCCTCCTCCGGTGAAGCCTTTTAAGCAACCTAAACCTAAGGCCAAAGATCCTAATAAGAGAGGGATGACTCTGGAGGAAAAACATAAGTTGGGAATTGGGCTGCAGAGTTTGCCTCAAGAGAAGATGGAACAAGTCGTGCAGATTATAAGGAAGAGGAATGGGGATTTGAGGCAGGAAGGAGATGAGATTGAGCTAGATATTGAAGCTGTTGATACTGAGACACTTTGGGAGCTTGATCGGCTTGTGACTAACTATAAGAAGATGGTTAGCAAGCTCAAGCGTCAGGCGTTAATGGGGATTCTCCCTACTGGTAATGCTGTCAGTGAAGCCAATAAGGTATATTCTCTCACAGTGTAGCTGGCATTGCTTTGAATTGATAGCATAAGTTGTGAACTTGTAATCATGTTATGATGTGTTTGATAATGCAGGATTCTGAAAATGAGAGAATAGATGTTGCAACTGAAGGAAGAAAACTGAAGAAAAGCGATGGCGGGGATGAGCATGTGGATATTGGCGATGAAGTGCCAACGAGCAGTTTACCATCATCGGAAATTCAGAAGGACAATGCTCATACTTGTAATAGCAGTTCTAGCAGCTCCGGTAGTTCAAGTGATGAGTCCTCATCGGATGGTACTGTTTGAGCCCGATTTTATTGTATTCTATTTTTTTGGCAGAAATTCTGTTGCTGTGGACGCTGAACTGCTTGTTGAAATTGCAGATTCTGATTCGGGTAGCTCATCAGGTAGCGATTCTGAAGATGCACATTCATAGGAGAGAGACTATGAAATTGAAGGTTGTGGAATTAGCTTTCAACAACTTTTGCTGGGTAGATTCTCAAGATGGAAAGGTACTGCATTTTGTTGCATTGGAAGGAAAAGAAAAGGAAAGCTATATCGTTGATTTAGCACAGCGGTAGTAGTCTGACGAGGCTTGAAACAAGTTTCGGACAAGGAGGGAAGGTTCTCATTCATGATGTTGTTGGTTTCTCTTTAGAGAATTGATCAAATTGGCAGTCAACAATTATACTAAGGCTGGAGGAGGCTGGAAATCTTAGGGAAAAAATATATATGGGCTTATGTAGAAAGATGGTTAAAATGTTAGGTTAAGTTGCGAAATGTATTGAAAACTTAAGGAGACGGTTAGGCGTTAAGAGGAAAGAGTGGGGGGTTTAGATGGATGGATTAATATGTACACTATTACAATGCGTGACACAAGCTTTTTAGCATTCACTTAGCTTCATTGGCGTTTTACTTTTGGTGGGTATCATTGGCTGTTATAAAAGTTTGCGGCCCCAATCACATTTTCACCTACCATCACCTCAAATTATTGAGCACAGCGCAAGGTGGTACTAAAAAGCGAAAACCACCACATGATTCATTCGTGTATTGGCAGAACATTTGGTGCAACTTCGTATCCTGCATTCATTTCTGGGGTTACTTTACGTGTTGCTTTGGATAAAAGCCAGAAACAGGACAGGCATTAGAATTTTCTATGCTGGCTGTACTGCTTCAAGGGCAGAAAGGAGAATATTTTGATGCTATTAGGCATGTGAGAACATGAGACTTGCTAGGTTTGACCTGTTTGGAAATACCCACTATAGGTTTTTCTACGGAAGTAGCAACAATCCTGCATCATTGCATGACACTGAATTATTGGATATTGTGTAATTAATTGCCTTCTAGCTTTCCCTGTAATTTACAACAACGTAAAAACAAAGTAATAGTAATAGCTCCTTTTGAGACTATTGAAAGGTCGCAATGCAGGTTGATACTGCACTTATTATTTGACTGTTTCCTTGCATCATTCTGCAAGTTTATTTCCAATGTTTTTTCGATCACGTCAAAGTATTTATTATTGAATGTCTGTGTGGGTTTCTCTCCCATCCCTCATCCAATAAAAGAAAAGGGGAAACATGTATTGGTGGATATGCCAACTTGCCAGCACAAATTGGCAGGCTGAGCCATTTCATATTAAGAAAAGTCGACTTTCTTACGAGCAAGGCAATATGATAGAATATTTTATGCCACTTGTAATACTTGTGACGGTCACCATCATCAACTAGCCTCTTACCACCGTCTTTCATGGATGTGAAAAGAAACCAAATCTACTCCAGGGTAAAAACAAAAAACAGAGAAAGAACTAAACAAGCATATGGGGTTGAATTATATTGCTAAATGAACTAATTCTGATGAAAGAAATCTCCTTTGCATCAATTTATGTGATATGTAAAGATCATTTAACAAACGGAAAGGTAGTGGGAAAAATGTCATCCCATCCGAATCCACTAGCATGGCATCCAAGGTTTTACCCACTGCAAGCAAACTAGTGGGCCACCATGCGATTCCAAAGGGGTGATGAATGTTTAAAATCTATTAAATTAGTTTCTATATATTATTAGTAAAATCAATCTACTTCTGCAAATATTCATCCTCGCTTGTAAATTAACCACATGCTTTGCTTGTTCGTGTCATCGTCCTATTTGATTATTAAATTGGTTTTTATTGGGAAACAAAGCGAATATCAATCAATGATGCAATATTGGATGCTATTAAACATAATCCCTTAACAATTAGACGCTGCGTATAAATATTTAAAGGAAATTTCCTCTCCATTATCTATGGTGACTATTAAGGATATTTATTGCTTTTACATGGCAGTGGGGTTGCTTTCAACGTTACAGAAGCCGACACCCAAGATATTTCCATGCATAACGGTACACTGTACTGAAATGACCCATTTAACCCTGGTTAACATACATTCTGTCAACAATAATTGTTGAAAATCACCTTTTCTTCATTCGGAAAAGTCAAAACTAGCACTCTCAACAGGCCCTGCATAGATGCATCAGCTTAGTCCAAGAAACATGCTGCTTTGTTTGCTTTTTACAGGGGTTCAAGATTAGATACAGCTTCAACACACAGTAGCATGGAAGAGTAGACATGCTAGTGTGTGAAGAAAGATGAACATATGAAAAGTAGACCAGCAGATTTGGCGAAGCCTTTTCTGTTGACAAATACCATGCAAACCAAGAAAAACTGGCGTCTTATTAGGGGACAAAAATGGATGAAATCTAGATTCAATCGATGGAACCATGTTACAATTCTGCATCTATGAATACTTTTAAATAAATAAGCAAAACCGTCACAACATAACTCAAAAAATATTCAAACAATCATAAAAGGGATTTTCTAGTTATAGCAGCAAATTCCAAACTCGAGTGTAAAAACTATGCCTAACGTTTTTCTACTTGAAGCAAAAAGCAGGGAACCTTAAGGTTCCGAAGAGACGTATGTATAATATCATAGATGAGTTGCAATATTAATTTTTACTTGCTGTCATTAGCTTTCTTCAAATTGACAAATAGCTCACCAAGTTGAGATTCGCAAGCAGCTTGGGTCTCCAGGGTCAACTCCTTGAAAAATGACTTGGTAAGATTATGTGTTGACACAATCTGAAAGATCTTACCACAAAACTTGCGCACTTCGGCACGCCTTGATTTGTTTTCCGGCATATTCACCACCAATTCCTTTACCAAATGACTCATATTTTGCAGATGGGTTTTCAAAATTTTCTTTGAAGCATTGTGGCTGCTTTCATCGGAACCAGAAGAAACCTTCGACCTCAATATTTCAGTTACCAAATCAAGTGCATCAACTCGGCGAAACTCTGACTTAGCACTGCCACATTTCTCCAAAAAGAAACCAAATAGATGGTGCCCAATCCAGGGCCTTCTACGAAATATTTCTTGTAAAAATTCAGATTTTATTTGAGACCTTTTACTGTCAAAATATTCCACCAATACCCCTTTGAAAATATCAAACACCCTCTGGAGTTCTGGCTGGGGAATATTCTGAGCATCAATTATCTTCAGAATCCAAAAGGTTGAATTATGTGCCAGGGAAACAATCATTTTATGGCGCTTCCATGAAGCTGATTGCTTCTTCTTTGATGCAACTGCAGATTTCTTCTTCTTGAATGGTTTTGATGCCAACTTCAAGTTCTTTTCCAGAAGAGATTCAAGTGTGTTTAGTTGTATATCTTCAGCTTTCGGAACGTCCTTTGCTTTGAATATTTTCTTCTGTAGGATTGCCCATATACGCTGTTCAAGCTGCTCACTGATTTCCGTTGTATGCGGATTAACTAGTGCACGAGCCAAGTTTATGTACACTGTCAAAACTTCAGGCTTTCCTGCAAAACAAAGGCAAAAGGGAACAAATTGAATATGCAATCAATATAGTACTGTCCTTTGATTCAAATAATTAGATAATTTAACAGAAGGCAATTTTCAGGAAGGAAAAAAAAGGGAAAAACCAGAAGTGTTTTCATGATTGCAAAACAATGCAATAGGCAAAGAACTTCAAATGGTAAGAATTCTCAGATAACACTGAAAACATATAAATTACTTGCCTGGATTTTCATGCAAGTATATCTCAAGTAAGGAAAGAACGCGGAGTTTGAATAGAACAAGCTGGGATTGAGCAGTTTCACTCCCAGCCTGATTCTTTTTCTCTCTGAAAATTTGAGCAAGATAAGTGTCCATTCGGAACATTGCATCATCATCCATATCTTCTTCATCAGAATCATCAGAATTTTCAGGTGATTCCTTTTCAGCTTCCTCAGCTTCAACTACGGCCTCAGAGTCATCTGTCTGCTCTTCAATCTCACCTGTTTCACCTGTCTCAGCTCCATCAATCTCTTCATCTTCTTCTACCCCAAGAAAATCTTCATCTTCATCATCTTCTTCACTATCAACTTCTTGATGCCTAGCTGGTTTCAAATCTTTCTTGATGACACGCAACATCTGAAGCAATCCATCATTTGTCACATCACCGCAGAAATACTTGAAGACCTGAACATGAATGAAGCAAAATTGAAGTCGCAGGGTTAAATGATCAATTTTTATGCCCAATAAAAATCATTAATGGAGTATCTAATGAAAAAAAAAAGAGAGAGAGAATAAAACTAGGAGAGCGGCTTGTCACGGGAGACAAAATATCCCACATCGGAAAGATACAGGAAAGGTCTTGAGTTTATAAGGGGGAGGGCTGCACATCCTAACAGGCATGTCTTTTGGGAAGAGGGTAATGACTCCGCCCGTGACAAGCGGTATCAGAGCCTATCTGAATCTAACTCCGATATCTCGCCAAGCGTCCAGTGTAGGGTAGGCAAGGGGCCCCATCTGTGACGAGGACGTCACAGGATTGGGTGGGGGAGAATGTCACGGGAGACAAAATATCCCACATCGGAAAGATACAGGAAAGGTCTTGGGTTTATAAGGGGGAGGGCTGCACATCCTAACAGACATGTCTTTTGGGAAGAGGGTAATGACTCCGCCCGTGACAGGCTGGTATCTTGAAAAAATAAAGGTTTGTCCAATTAACTAATTCAAACAGTAAACTAAACAAAGATTCTTTCACAACTCTGCGATCCCAATAACTAAGAATAACCAAGGCATTATGCACTAACAATGAGGAAAAATTTATCCAGAACTGGACCTTATAAGAATGTCAAAAAGGAATATAACTAAGCATTTTTGAGATATGAGAAATATAGACAAAATCAAAAACTAAAAGGGTCACTACTGCATACACCTGTTCCATAGCAGTACGTAAGGGAGCTGATGACTGTGGCAACAACGAAAGGAATGTCTCCACAAGCACATCCATTAACTCGGGACCCTCATCACTATTCAAATCTTCTTCTCCTGCTGATACAAGAATATCAGAAGCTGGAAAAGCTTTCTTACAACAGATAATGAGTTCAGACACTGCTTCAGATAATTCTCCTGGTCGTAGAAGCACTTGAAGCAGTAGTTGAATCAGTAAGTATCTCAGCACATGCAATCTATTTGCACATGCACCTGTCCCACTATTCCTTTCCTGAAATCATTCAAATGCGCCAGCAGTTAAGACATTCCTCCACCAGATAATATAACATATGAAAAGAAAACTCGAGCATAGGAATACAAACATGACCGAAATAATTTAATTTTACTATAGCCGTTAGGCTACGTCTTGGTATGGTATATGGTAACATGAAAAAAATCTCACAAATGCTGTCTCCAAAGATTTCACAAACAACACGTAAGGCAAAAATGTCACTGATCACTAAATTGCAATTTTAGCTTCCTCAGTATGTACATGTATAATTGCTAACCTATTCAGTGAGATTCATTATATATAAAAAAATTTGAATTACTTGATTCCATCTACTGGAATCAGATATAATTAGATTGTCAAAAACATGAACTGTCCAGTTCACAGGAAATGAAGATAATTTTTACCTCTCTCGAAAGCCTAGTTTCCACTTCTTGTAATTTTTCAAATGCTTTCTCATCCTCATTACTCAAGGTTCGAAAGAAAGAAACCGAAGGAATGTTGCGTAAAGTGCTGAGAAACCGCATGAAGTAAGAGCCTAGATCATTGGGCTCAAGGCTAGTTGCTGAAGAGCGTGATCCATCTATCTTTTGAGCACTTGCGAGCAAAAGTTGGATCTGCTCAATACACATTCTACAAATGGCACTTGATGTGGCTACTTTTGGCCACCTGAATTTCTCCTGCAACTCAAAAGAAGTGATTTCGGAACCCAGTGACGCAGAAAATAGACCTTGCACAGCTAAAAATTTTAAAATCTCTTTCTGAACCCGGAACTTTTCTTCAGGGTTCAACTTCAAAAACTTCAAAATACTAGGGAGGGACTCCACAACCCAATTTTTAAAGGAATCTGAGTTCCCCAATGCACTAGCTGAATCCTTATCTTCTATTGATCCTATCTCTGAGTTATCATCAGTTGTCTGGCTCTGATCTGAAGGTTCTTCTGAATTTTGACCTTCATCCACAAACATGTTCATTACGTTTTGAATAAACAACATACAACCTGCTTCTGTTTTGAATTCTGCCATCAAAAATTTAACTGTCCTTGTCCTTGTGAAGTTATCAAATTTTCCATTACTATGTTTTTGTAAAGCCACTATAACAGCAACCCTTCTCACGTCATCACTTCCAACCCAATTGGACAATTCTTTCAGAAAATTCTGAGCAACTTTATACAGCCAAGACTCTTTTGTTGAAAGTATATCCATGAGGCACTGAACAAGCTTCTGAGATAGAATAAGTGGAACAAATGATGCAGGGAGCCTTGGGAGGAGTAGAAGAAGAATGTCGAATGCAAGGTGCTTACGATCATGAGATGATGAAAGCAGTGTGGACTCAATGATGACCTCACTGAAATTCTGAATACTTCTTTCAGTATCCTCCACAGATGAGCTAGACTTGCGACTTTTTTTATGCTTCTTAAGAGAATTAGAAGCTGATACCATATCTTCACCTTGCAAAACAGACTCTGGTAAAAGAAGATTTACCAGGACAGGCCACACACTATGAACTCGAGGTTGACAGAATGTTGATTCCTGCCACATTCCACACAAACAGAAAAGTTTTTAGCAGTTAGGATACTTAGTTCCTCCAAGTAAATTACATCAGTTATATAATTATACAACTCAACTAAGACCTAGTCCCAATTTAATTTGGCTTGGACATATGGATTCTCATTCTCCCCTCTTGACAGTTTCGGTTAACACTTTCTTCAAGGTTTAAGATAACTACAACAATCAACAGTTCGATATTTGATAATCACCTTCAAACAGTTGGCAAGCAAGGCCAAATGGTCAGAAGAAAATAATCTGCTAGGGTTAAATGGATGCGGCAAAATATCTCCAAGCATCAAGCTATCATCAGATATTTTCTCCTGAATTTTCAAGGATAAAAGAAAAGCATCAGGATTTCCAACATCCTTGGCTTCACAAAGCCATGTAGAAAGACCAGGAGTTTGCAGTATATGATTGTTCACGGCCTCAGCTGGCAACTGCAATCACAAAAGATCAGCATGAAGGTGCCATTTCCAAATAAATAATGTCTAGACACATTTGGAGAGGGAAAGCTCAACAGCACAGTTAAGAAAAACAATCCAAACAAAATTTATGGATGAAGGAGAACGATATAGTCAAACACAAGAAAAGAAACTCAAGGTTTGTGTTTCAAGCCGGTGTCATATCTAAGTTTTGTTTAGCAGGGGAAGCATATACCGGCATTCCTGAGATCATGGTTGAAGGTACAGAAATCAACAGAGGAGAAAAGCTGTGAGCATATTAAGGCACCAAGATTTCAGGAAAATAAAACCAGCAATTTAACAACATGATCCCATCAATTTCCATACAGAAGAACAAACATATGCATGACCTACCATGATCCTTATGGATGATTGAACACAACAATTTTTCACCTATGTTATTATTTTTAATGTATTTTTGGAAATGGACTTGTATAATTAAATATTTTCAAGCATTTTCGGTCAGTTTCAAGACTGATGTATCTAAAAAAGGGACGATGGTGATCAAATTATGTACCTTACAGATAATGGCATAGTACCATGGTGAAATCACTCCCCAACAGAATAGATTAATGCATCAAGAAAACAAAAGATACTCAACAATTGACTACATTCACAAAGCAATAAAATGAGATGACATCGCATGCTTATCTATAATTAGTTTCTAGTAAGCATCAGCTCATGTTCAATGATCAAAAGCGTTATGAACAAACACCAAAAAGTGACAGGATTTTTTAGGTATATAATATGAAAATAGTTGCATGTAATTGTATATCAGTCTCTCTATTTATCATAATGACATACCTTTTCAAACATATCTAAAATAATGGCAACAGCAGGTTCCTGCAAATACCGCTTCTTTGATGCAAGGGAAAGAAGCGCACTAGTGAATTCCTTAATGAATGGAGTCTTTTCATCAGATAGCCATTCTTGAGTCACTCTTCCTGATCGGGCAAGAGCACCATAAGCAAATAAACGACCTAAAAGACAATCCTTTACTTCCTGCAATGCATAGTAAAATCACCTAAGCAAACTTTGTAAAGCACATAGCAACCTGCAGCTTATGAAGTGATTGTTGCTCACCTGACCCTTCATTGATGATGCGACCTCTAACAGATCAACTATCAGTCTCAGCAGTGAGTCCAATTTGATGCTTGGAATGGTACCAACTAATACAGTCAAACCTAATGCAAAACCCTGTCGTGCACACTGGAAAAGCAAAGCCAGATCACAGATTACACAAAAAATCACTAGCATCCACGCATCAATATAATCCATGAAAAATTCATAGTTATCACAAGATCAATTGCAGAATAAATTATCTAACTCTGCAAAATATTAATCCATCTCTTGGCTAAACAAACCAAGACTTCTTAAACCCTATTGTAAGTCATTTACATGAAAAACTTTCCCTCAGTCTGAAATCAAAGAGTACGTATCACTTTTTTTTATTTGTTATCAGCATAGCCACCCAAGTTAGAAATATGTAATGTAATTGTTCTACAGACAAAATATAAAATGATTCAACAAAAATGTCCTGTTAAAGAAATTTCGAACACTATCCAATAACCCCTGCCTCATTTTACATTAGAAAACAAATGCAACATAAGTCAAATTTTATGATTGAAAAGGAAAAACCAGTACTGTATTATAAAGAGAACAGTAACTGAAAGCTGCATCTTTATTTGATTCATGAAAAATGCGGTTACGACAGAAAAAAAAAAAACTCTTTGTGAATTATTAACATCAATTAACACTAATAGCTACAATTGATGAATTAACAATTGTAGGGTTCAAATTTTCAGAATTTCTTAAATTGGTATATAAAAGTTCCTTTGAACTCAAAACCATACCTCCCTTGATGAAGAAGCGCCGCGAATAAGCCTCCGCACAGCATATCTCAAAGAAGGGGCGCAATCTTCTAACCCATCATTTTTTTCAGCTTCTAATTTCAATCCACCTTCAATCAACTCCTTATTACCAACCATCTCATACGCCTTTTGAACCTCCATTAACTCAGTCACCAATCTTTCTACCGCAGCTTCTCTAACATAAACATCCGAAGATGCTAAGTCCTTAAAAACACCAATATGAAACTCAGGCAATCCGCCACTAGAAGAAACCACATTCTCAGCTTTAGTTTCATTCCCTTCCATATCTACTTCCTTTGGTTTCGGTTTCAATACTTGATTTTCCACAGAAAGGCGGTGCCTTTGTTTATCCAAAGTTTTCCTTTCCTTCTTTCTTTCCATGGGTTTTACCGTACTAGGAGCAATAACAGCAGAAGAAGCACCTGCTGCACTAGCAGAAGAAGCACCTGCTGCACTAGCAGAAGCATTTTCAACATCTTTTTCTTTACCTTTTTTCATTTTCTTTTTAGCAGGATTGGAACCAGCTACTGCATTATCGTTTTCAGTAATTGTACTGTCTATTTTCAAATTCTCAACTTCCTCTGTAGAACTTGAACTTCTTTTCTTGCTTCCCATTTATCCTAAAAATCTAAAACATTAAGGGAAAAACATCAGTATAAATCAAAAATTTTGAAACTAACAATAATACGGTACATGGCAACATACAGATTATCAATTAATTTTAAAAAAATGGTAAAAAAAATTCAAAATTCTAACTAAAAATAACAGAAAGGATTAAACTTCAAAAAAAAATATTTGCATTATCAGAAAAAGAATTGAAGAACGGAAAAAGGAATTAATATTAAGTACCTGAGAGAAGAGAAGAGGAATTAAAATTAGTTTAGTTTGATTGAGAGTTGTTCTGGTTTTGACAAAATTGAAAAACCCTAACAAAATTAAATGAATAAATAAATAAGAACAAAGGGCAGCTTGTTTAGGTTTCGCTGCATAGGCCATTTATGAATGGGTTGGAGAAAGGAGGTCGACAGATGATGGTTAACAGAAAAGGCCCATAATTCAATTATTCGGCCCATTTTATTTTGTTGGCATTTTATAGGAATATTTTTTAAATTTCTGAATTTTGCTAAAATACCACATATTTTAAAAATTATAAAAATAATATATTTTTTAAAAAAATTATAAGAATAATAATTTTCAAATTCAATATAATTTTTATATATTATCAGATAATATTATAAAAATGTGAAGTGAAATTCAATCATTTTTACCATTCTCGATTTATATTATTTTCTTTATTAAATAATTTCCTTGAAGATTTACCATAATCAAATTTGATTAGAATAAAAACTAAAAAAAATAATTATTAAATATGGAAAATTGTGAGATAATTGTAAAAATTATACTTTGAAATTATTTTTAAAATAACAATTTTTATATTGTAACTTAAAGTAAACCAAAAATATAAATTTAAAGTAAACTTAATCAAAAAAGTATATTTATAAATATTTTTTAAAAAAATTTATTTTTATAATATTGTAAAAAGAATAAAAAATTTTAATTTTTAACAAATTTAAGAATAATGGATTTTAAGTTATATTTGTAATTTATTTTGCTTTCTATTATAAAAAAAAGTTGGTAATTTTATTTGTCACATTTTAAATTGATTTTTATCTTTTAAAATACATGTCATATTGGTATCCTTTTTTCTTTTTTTATGTACTTCAGTGACTCTGATTATATTAAACTAATATTATTCTTGAATCTTGTTAATGAGATTTCTAAAAATCAATGTTTTTACGCATTTTTCTAATTTCTATATACATTAAACTGCTACAGTATCCTATATTTTATTATTTTATGCTTTATTCTTTCTCATCATTTTTATTATATTTCTTTTTCTTTTAGATGAAATAAATAAAAGAAAATCTCATAATATTTTGTCCAACTTCAAATATTTTTTCTATTTACTTGACTTTACTTTATTCAGAAATGAAGAAAGAGAATGAATTTTTCTATTATTAAATTCAATACAATATATTAATTAAGAAATTTAGCATTTGAAATTTGTTTTCTTTTATTTCAATTTTTATCCTCATTGGACACAATAATATTGATCAATATAGAAACCTTAAATATTTTAGATAGAAATAATGAATAATGTAGTACGATAATTATTATATTACATCATAGGTTATATATGTATACATGATGTGCTAATTTACACAAATAATATCCATTTATATTTAAAATATGAACATAAATCAAATTTAATCTAATGAATTTTTAATCAATTGAATTATGGTGCATTTATTAACATAATTAATGTAAATAAAAACATGAATTAAATCTAATTAAATATTTTCTTAAGTAGCAAAGTAACAACTATATTTAATAATAATAGAGATGAATTAATTATTACATGATTGCAAATTTATTGATAAAAATATGCTACTATAGAATCAACTAGGACTTTGACAACAACAATATCCACAAAATATCAATAATTTTTTAATATTATAATACAATATAATGATTGTTTATGATCTAATTTGAGATGATGATAAATTTTAATGATTATTTATCACTAATCAATTGTTTTTTATAGTTGTGAAATTACTATCATGAACTTGATCTAATCACAAATCATAGATTTCATTCAACATACACGTATATGTATCATTTTATTTATATGACAACTTAGAGATCCATATATAAAAACATATATGTATTATATATACATAAGAAAATTTCAAAAATACAAAAAAATGTGTATTTTTTTCAAGAATATGAAAATCAAAAAATTAATTTTAATAATCATAAAATTATATTATTATACATATCACTTTTATAATTAAACTTTTATCTCTTTTCAATTTAATTATTATATATATCACTTAAAATTCTATTTTAAAATCAACAAATCATAGAATTTTAAATGATATAATCATATAATCAAATTTAATTGATTAGTAATTCTAAAATTTCAATTAAAATATGATATATAATTGATTCTTTATTATTTATTTATATTAATTTAAAATTTTAAAATTTTAAAATAAATTATAAAATATAATAATTTTAATAATATATTAATAGAAAATCAGCTTTCATCAATTAAAATTAATAAAAAATCTTCATTAGCTATTAAATTAATATAAATAGGTGTTGGCGTATAAATAGAGTTATTTTCACATGCAATATAAATCAACAAGTTTTAAATTTATAATCTTTAAATTGTAATTACGCCACCGCAAGAATATGGGTCACAACTGCAGTATAAGGATATCGTTCACTGGGACCAAGAGCGGCTAAGTACTAGTTATTGATTTTATCGATTATCTAGATAATTCAACATTATAGTTTATTTAATTAACTAAAAACATAAACCAACTACTAAATATATATAATATATAATTAAACCTAAGGTTGAACGATGATGAACAAAGATTAAACCTTCATTATCAATCTAATTACCAACTTTAAAGCAGTGTTTAGATGTAAAGTTCTTTCTTCCAAAAGAGTCTTTACCTACTAAAGCTAAGCTAACACCCTACTTTTGTGACTATTAAGATTAACTTTAGTGATTAAGTTCATTTACTACACCTTGTGCCTCTAAATTAATTAACTCCTATGTCTAGGTAGTTATCGTTTGGTGTTCTTAAATTCATTCGATTAGGTTAAACCTTCTTTCAAAGCGATTAACAAAACTAATTCGACATTTTCATTTTAAAAAGGCCCGTTCTAACAATCAAATATCATAGGTATGTATCACAATTTAAGAACATAAAGAAATAAATGGAATCATAAATAGAAAGGAATTAAATCTATTTAAATCATCATCCAATCCCTATAACTACTATCAAATCATATCTTCAAAATAGATAAAGCAAAAGGGCATGAAGAATAAAATAACAAAACCATAATAAATGTTTAAAACTAAAATATAAAAAGATAGAGATGAAGAGAATCTTGATCAATTCTGTTGCTCCTGCTATTCCGTCTTCTATTCTTCTCGATTCCTCCTTAGCTGCTTCCTCAACGTCTTGATGGAAGACTATGAATAAGAATAAAAAATAGAAGAGAAGATCAGCAATCACACCAATTGAATCTCCTTTTCTCTCCCTCTCCCCCTAAGCCTAAAACCTTAACATAGACTCTCATAATCGTAAGTCGATGAATGTCTGTGTATGAATCCCCCCTCCCCCCACGTTCTGAATGAATAAAACCCTAATAACTATCTCAATCAAGTAAATGAATCTTCACCATGCATTATTATGATTCTAGGGCTAGAAAAAGAAGGGAAAATATGACCTATATGCACCACACGAGTCATGTATATGCTACACGAGTCGTGTGGCTTTTGAAATGACCAAAAAGAGCAAAAATTGAAGGGGTGCGAACCGTACACGAGTCATGTAAGCCATCCAAGACTCATGAATGGTTCACAAGGGAAGAAAAATGAAGAAAATTGAAAAGGGCGAGCCTTACACGACTCATGTAAGGAATACACAAGTCGTGTATGACTTGTACAACTCGTGAAAATGCTAATTTCTAGACTAAAATGTGGAATTTAAAACTCTAAGACCAAAATAAAAGTTTCCCATGCAAAATAGTAAACCTAAAAGCCTAATAGAAACATGAAATTCATCTAAATACGGCTAATTCATAAGCTATATGAAATATCATGAAAATTATGCAAAATATGTAAGAAAATGTATGAAATTATGCTAAATATAAAATATAAGAGTATGATGGAATGAGAATGTGAATAATGTATGAAATACTATATTATATGCTTATGTATGAAGGGAAAAACATGAAAACAATGCTTAAAAGGACATTATAATAAGGGGGAAAATATAGGTAAAAATCATGGTTATCACCTATTGAGAACCAATAAGGAAAAGAAGTTAGGCCAATTCTTAACCTGATTGGCTTGCATGAATTTCCATGTAATATTAGCTTTATTTTATTTATTTATCTTCTAAAGTTAGAGTAGGAATAGAAAACCAAGTCCTCCTGTGAATAGACTTCCAAATCCTTGAAGGACTAGGGTTAGAAACTACTATAATTAAAAGCTCTTATAAACCTTTTCAAATCATCTTTTGATCAATAAACATACCAATCTTTCATGCTTTCATACTTTATAGTTTATGGGTTCAATAGGGTAAGGTTTATTCTTCCATTGGTGCTATATCTTAGTGTGCGTGAGGGTTTGTAGCATACTTGCCATTGGGTTCTATGTTATTTGATTACAGAGCCAAAGGTAAGGTAAATTCTTACTTATCTTAGTTCTTAGGATTTTATTTCAATTACTTCTATTCTTATGTGTACCCTTTTATTTATTTAAGTTTCTAATTTTTCTTGAGTGTTGTGTGATTTCCTTTTTGTCTTATTCTAGTTGTATGTCTTATTATTAAATATAAAAAAAGGAAAAAAATGAAAAGAAAAGAAAAGAAAAATAAAATATCTTTTATTCCATTGTGATATTGTAAATTGCTTTGAGATAGAGAATAGTCCTAAACCAATTGGAACATCTTGTTTGTAAATCATGAAGAGTCTTAATATAACTGGGACACCTTGTTTGCTATTCTAAAGGCCATTTGAGACATCTTGTATAAAAAATGAAGAGTCCTACAAATTTTAGCCTCTCTGATTATTACCTAAATCACTTCACATACATAGATTCTTGCATGATTAGAGCTTAAAATGAATTCAATTGACATAATCTATCTAATTTGGCTCTAATTACTGAAAAGTCTTTTTGATCACTTGCTTTGCTTGAGTAGATTTAAATAGGATCAATATTTGGTTTGCTTTGAAGTGAATCAAATTCTTACATCTTAATCAAATTATCTTTGCTTAATTCTAGTCATCATATTTTCTTATTTTAGCTAACTTTTCCCTCCTAACATTGTTAGAGTGTTATTTGCTTGTATCTACACTTTAATCAAGTAGTGCATATTCTTGATTAATCAAGTAGTGCATATTCTTGATTAATCAAGTAGTGCATATCCTTGATTAACCTACACTTTAATCAAGTAGTGCATATTCTTGTTTTTATGCTACCATCCAAATTATCTATTTTCTCCTCTCTATAACTTAAAATATATTGTTTATGTTGTCCTTACTCTTTTAAACATGTGCTTTTACATTAATTAAGTGTTCCTTGATTTTAAAATTCAATTGGAAGATTTACAATAGAGAGGTAAAAGGCATAAATGAGTGGTTTATATCTAGAGAAAGCCAAAAGAGAGTAAACATATGAGGGAGTGATTTCTTTAACCATTACATTATCTTTATTTCTTTAATCATAATGAGTTCTAGTAAGCATGATCATGAGCAAGAGGATATACCAATAATAGATTCTTATTTGAAAAGGGGCTATGATGAAAGATTCCAACCAATAAGAGTAACTAAAGGTTGATGTAGAGGATTTCCATTGTAGCATATCCAAGAAGAAGAAGAAGAAGAAGAAGAAACCACAACTAGTTGTCATGTAGATGGGAACCTTGGAACCATAAAGATGAGAATGCCTAAGTTCAAAAGAAATAATAATGGTAAAGAATACATTGAATGGGAGAGGAAAGTGGAGATGATCTTTGAATGCTAAAACTACTTGGAGCAGAAGAAAGTCAAGATACTAGCTGTCGAATTCATTGACTATGCTATGTTTTGGTGGGATCAACTCAGTGCTAATAGAAGGAAGAAGGGCATTCAGCCTATCCTCACTTGGGAGGCCATGAAGGAAGCTATGCAGCATAGGTTTTGATATAGATCTATATGGAGCTCAAGAGAATACAAGGAGCTTAAAGGAAGAACCACTAAATCTTCCAAGTGGTCTGGTCACAAGATCACGAGCCAATAAATATGAAGTAGCCATGAACTTATTCATTCAAGAATAAATAACAATATAGTTTCAAGAACAAGTCTTCTATAGGTGTTATTTAAAGATTAAAAGGGTGGCTAAGGCCATAACATTGCTTGAGACAAGTTTGGAAGATAAGGAAGCCTAAAGTATGCCATTTAGGTCTAATTATGAAGCCATAGCCTTATTTTATAAGCCTATGAAGGACTTAGGCATGCTGGGCCATAAGTTAATGATGTGGAACCCAATGGTAAGTATGTTACAAACCCTCACACACATTGATATTAGCTCCAATAGAAGAATAAACCCCACCCTATTGAACCCCTAAACTATAAAGTATGGAAAACTAAATAATAAGGCTATGGAAATAGAGAAATGCCATAAATAGCTTGATAAGTTAACCCTAATTTCCTAATGTAATTAGAAGAAAGCAAATCCTCACTTCCTAACTAAACATAACATGCATAAAGTATAAAACCAAAAAGGTCATTTATTGAATAAAATTGAAGGTACCTTTAAAGGCTTACAATAGCTTCTATTTATAATAGTTTCTAATTCTAATCCTTTAAGGATATAGAAGTCTAATTCAAGAGGACTTTGGCTAACCTATTCTTACTTTAACTTAGAAGATAAATAAATAAAATAAAGCTAATATTATTGATCACATGTTTTTATGTTGCTTTTTCTTTATTATTTCATATATGTTTTAAGTGTTTTAATTTAGTTTTCTTTAAGTTTTACTAAGTATTTTCTATGTTTTCATTATTTTACTAATTTTGTTTATGAGAAGTCCCAAAATATCATTTTGAGGACAAATTGAGACAGTTTGCAGGAAAAATAAGTAAAAATTGGCTAAGTAAGAAGGAAAAGCAAGATGCACGACTCGTGAAACTAATCACGAGTCATTACAGAAGATGGAACAAAGGAAATGTGCATTGCTCGACTCGAGAAAGTCATAGCATGAGTCGTTGCATAAGAGAGAAAAGAGAAGGCAAAGGCAGCAGTGAAGAACATGACTCGTGAAGCCAGTCACGAGTCGTTACAGAAACATTTGGAGAAGAAGAGGAAAGAAGCACTCGACTCGTGAAGCCAGTCACGAGTCGTTACAGCAACTTTTGAAGAAGAAATGGGAAAAGTACTTGACTCGTGAAGCATGTTACGAGTCGTTACAGAAAGATTCAAAGAAGAACTGAAGGAAGCACGCAACTCGTGACATCAAGCACGAGTCGTGACAGAAGGATTTACCGAAGGAGAAGCACGCTTGAAGATAAGGCACGACTTGTGATGATCAAGGCACGAGTCGTGACAGTTCACACCATTTGCAAAAGACGTGATTTTTCCTTAATAGAACTGCCATCCAACAGATCCTTTTTGTCAAACAACACAATGCTTGGGATTAGTCATTTCATTTACTATAAATAGGCCTTAAGAGTCAATGTAAAACTGATAGTGGATTAATAGAGGAGTGCAACATAGTGAATTATTAGAAGAGTTCAAAGCTTGTATAAGATTCACGTAACTATCCACAACCTCCTACTATTTCCCTATCATTACAATTTATGCTTTTACTTTGTTTTCATTAAAATGCAGATATCTTTTATTTCATATTTGTCTTTTACTTTACTTGTTTCATTTATGTTTTTATTTACTTTCATTGCTTTTATTTGATTCATTTACTTTCAATGTTTTT